>OX451386.1:147637-181139 GCA_949629135.1 Eremobia ochroleuca | reverse complement strand
CTCACAACCTGTCACGTTAATACAATCGTAAAGTTTGTGCCGCCACACTAGCTGCCCACGCTCTATCCACATCACACATCAAGCCCACATTGGGCAAATAAGCGCACATTACAAGAAGATTATTTAATCATCTTTCAATTTTGCTGTAGGCATTTGGGTACCTAAATCAAAAAAAGACATCATCATCATCATTTTCGAAAAAAGGTAGCTCACATTTTTATAATACTCGTAAAATCAAACGCTGCTTGCCGCGCAGTTATCACAGCCGAGGTGGCACTCGAGAGCAATGAATTAGGGTCACATAAAGATACCTGAGTCTCGGAAACTAAGAATACTAGCATAATGAAATACATTATTTTTAATAGATAATTAAATGTTCCTTAAATGAAAGTAATAAAACTTCTTAGTTAATGTATCAAAAATGACAAAATAAAAAAATGGGACTTTTTTTTTTCTGCATCTTTTTTTGCTTTTGTTTCGATTCTGTCGTATAAAAAGGTATGTAAACAGCGTTTCTGGTGTACAATATTCATTATTAAAGCTGTTATAATGTCGCTTCCATCTGAAGAATGCACCAGAATTCTCATAATGCTGGAGTTCTCCGACTTTACTTTACATTATTGGAAAAGTAGCAGTTTATGTTGGCCTGCGGATGTACAGCTGCCACCGCACATGGATTCAGCAGGAAATTGGGATGGGTACCATGCAGAGAATTAGATCATCCATCAGAGGACGCACAGAAGGTACCGAAAATCAATAATAGTCCAGTGAAAAATGAAAGTGTTGTGTAGTTTTCATCTTTTCGTAAAAATATCACTGAGTGAACTACTTACGCGATATCAGATTTCATAACGCAAAAACTTAAAGGCGCTAAAATCATGCACGGACATACAGACAAGACACCAAACGGAAACAAAATGCAACGTCGGACTTTTTTTGATTCATCGTATTTACGTGGAATGTGTTACATTTATGCAATACTATTATTAGACTAAGAATATGATTGATATTTTGGAACAAAATTATGTCTTATTAGCAGAGATACGTAATTATTTAGTAAAAAAGGGACAAGCGAGATATAAAGGTAATGTTATTTCAACAAAGTTGGAGCAAGCAAAAAAAGCGTTTACGAAAAATGTTGTAAAATATTTTTACTATTAAAAAAAATTAAAGATATTGATTTGGTATCGGCAAAAAAAGCAAAAAATGAAAAAAGAAAAAATTAAAACAAAAATAAAATTAAAATTATTATTTTTGGTATGAAAAAATTAAACAAAAATACGAGGATATAGATAAATTGTGTATTTTTCCCGATACAGTAGATTTAGGAAAAATGGATTTTGACCTTAAGGTGGCGTGTAGTTTGATTCCAGTAATGGACGGTGTTGAGGCCACCACCAGGCGCCTAATAGACTCCGTGGAGATGTATGCTGGCATGCTGAACGGCCCAGGTAAAGTATTATTAATTACTTTCGTTTTAAAAAGTAGGCTGAATGAGAACGCAAAGTTAAGAATTTCAGGCTCATACAAAAGTATTCAAGAATTAATTGATAATTTGAGGAAATATCTTTTACCCAAAAAATCATTTATAGCCATACAGATGCAGCTTCAAAATATTCAACAGGGTTCGAAGTCCATTGAGGATTATGGTTCTGAGATAGAAAAGTTGTTTACAGAGCTGATCATTACCCAGGCAGGTGGAAAATCGGAAACATTTACTATTTTAAAACCAATCAATGAAACCTTTGCTATCAAACGGTGTCAGACGGTCTGCGTAGCTCGAAGCTGAGCACTATCATCTCGGCACGAGGCTTCAGCAGCTTGCAAGCTACCATACAAGCAGCGAAAGACGAAAAGTGCACGTCTTTCCAACCATCAGGTAATATTTTGCATGTATCCAAATATGGACGAGTGTCACATAATATTAGGCGTTCACAAAGTTATCAAAGAGGTACTTTCCGTAGTCAACATGGTAACAATTACCCTCGTGGACACCAATATAATAACAGTTACAACCCAGGACAAGGTTTTCGTGGAAATTTTAGAGCAAACCATCGCTCATCAGTCAATAATCAGAGAGGTTCAAGGTATTTTAGGAACCGCGGGCGAGGCCAAAATACCGATGTATGATGTATGTCGATTATTAAAAATGAAATGGTACCAAAAGGTATCGTTGTACATAAAGATGATACTTTAATAAATGGAATAGGTGGTCAGCGACGTTCTCAAGATTCTGTATATTTATTATTGAAGCACGACAATGACACGTTTCAGCATAACTTTCTTGTTTTTGATTCGCTACCATTAAGAGCTGACGGAATCATTGGCTTAGACTTTTTAGAAAATATTAGAGCAAATATTGATATAGATTCAAATAACTTAACACTCTTTAACAATAATAAACAACATTATCTACATTTGGTTGATGAACGTGACAGGATGAAAAGTTCTATATTTATTCCGGCACGTTCGGAATCAATTCATTTTATTTATGTAAATGAGAATGTAAATGGTGAAGTTGTAGTGTGTAGTAGGGAGTTAGCGAAAGATGTGTTTATAGCAAACGCAATCGTAAAGGTTAGTAATAACAGAATTCCGGTCAAGATACTTAATGTTAGTGGCAAGGAAGTTAGTTTGCCATCTTTTACACCAGATTTGAAAAATTGGAAGACTACAATATTTGTCAATTTAATAAGAGCCCTAGCAACGTTACAAGGATTAAAACTTTGTTGACAGAATTAAATCTAAAGTATTTAGACGGAGAAAAGAAGCAATCAATTGAAGCAATATGTGCAAAGTATTCTGACGTTTCTCATTTAGAGGGAAATAAGTTAACAACAGCAAATGTTTATGAGCAATCCATAGTCGTAAAACAATAATAATAATAATGCTTTATTGAAAACAAAGTAAGTACACAATTACATAAGCGCACTGCTGAAGTGTATGTATGCTCCCTAATAGTGCATAACGTAGTAAGTACGCTCCTTTAGAATATAAGTGTAAGTTTAAGCTATGTAAGCACTTTACTTTAATGCGCATTATAGAATATATTCCTTTTTACCATTGATTAAAGTACATTCGATAGAGTTGGTTGTCTGATTTAAAAGACCCTAGGACCCCCAACATTTCATGGCGACCCTGCCTTAGGGTCTGCCAAGGGGCAGACTAAGCAAAGTTTTTGTTGCGCAGCGATTTTCAAAATGTGTAACTCCAAGGTAGAAAAGGACGAGGTATTCCTCAATCAAAATGCTGCTGGCGGAAACAATGACGCCCTTCTGAAGGACATCGGAGGCCACATGGAGCGGCTGAGCACGATCACTATCACTATTCTCGCTGTCATAACTCTACTGGTAATTTTCTTTATCCTGAAATACTACCGCAGCTGCCATCGTCAATGGATACAAGAAGAAATCGGATTCAACGCAATTCAGCGCATAAGGGCATCCCTACATGGACGAGTGGAAGGTACACCTGCTAACTAATTAACCCAGCATTAAAATCAGTTTCAAGTGAATTCTATAAATAAATCAGTGATTTGCAATTAGACTGATGCCAATTTGTTTTATAACGCAAAAACTTAAACGACGTAAAATAGTGCACGAAGACTCAGTAAATATGATACCTCGCGGCTAAAACTGCAACGTGTGGAATTCTTGTGTGTCGTTTCGTAGTAATTATGTTAACATGATTCTTTTGTTTGTTCAATAAGGAAATAATTGACATGATAATTTTAAGTACTATTTTATTATGATTAATAGTTTGTTAGAAAAATATAATATACTGGTAGATATTAGAAAATACTTAATTAAGAAAGGACAAACTAGGTATAAAGGTCAAGTTGTTAAGACGAAGTTAGGTGAGGCAAAAAGTATTTTTGACCAATGTGGAAAAATATTGTTACTTTTCGAAAAAGGCAGTGACACGAAATTAGTTGGATCGGCATTGGATATTTTTCAGAAAATTAGGATAACTTTTGACGAAATAAATAGGTTATGTGTTCTCCCCGAAATAATTTCTGACAAAATGGAGTTTGACCTTAAAGTGGCATGTAGTTTTCTTCCAGCAATGGACGGTGTTGAAGGGACGACTAAACGCTTGATAGATTCGATCGAGATGTATGCAGATATGCTGGATGAGAAAGAAGGACTACGCAGCTCAAAATTGGGAACTGTCATCTCAGCTAGGAACTATAGCAGCCTGAAAGATGCAATCCAAGCTGCCAACGATGAAGATACAGAATGCCAGTCATCGCCGGGTAATGTATTGCATGCATCTAGATATGGACAAGGTTTTAATAATATGAGGCGACACGGTAATCGTCATTTCAATAATAATCGTAGTCAATACAGTAAAAGTTACAGTCGCGGCCAATATGGTAATTACAATAATCCAAGATATACATGGTGTGGTAATTACAGAGGTAATAGGTATAATAACGGAAATAAGCATAACTATCGTGTATCATCAAATTCTAATAGGGATCCAAGAAGTACTAGGGGTTCAAGATATTTCAGAAATAATAACCGTAATGTATGTATAGCAGAACAGAATCAAAACAATAAGCCACGCATAAATGACAACGCAGATAAAAAAGCATCAGAACACCAGTTTTTTCGATCTTAAACATTGCGTTTTATCAAATTTAGGCAATGCAAAATATGTAGTTTTTTACGTTAAAAATATTAAATATGTATGGCTCGTTGATACAGGTGCCTCTTTGTCAATTATTAAAAGTGAAGCGTTACCAAGAAACGTTACCATTCGAAAAGATAACACTTTGATAAATGGAATCGGTGGACAAACGCGTTCTCGAGGTTTATTGGATTTAAGTTTGGAATATAACAGTGAAGTATTTCAGCACTCGTTTATGATTTTTGAGTCGGTACCATTAAAAGCAGACGGAATTATAGGGTTAGATTTCTTAAAAAAGTATCAAGCAAATATTAACTTAAATGCTAATATTCTAACATTGAATTATGATGGGAAAGATTGTGATTTTAATCTCGTGGATGAACGTGTAATGAGATATGATAGCCTGATTATTCCAGCTCGTTCAGAGTCAATTCATTTTATATACGTAGGTAAAAATGAAAATGATGATGTCATTGTCTGTGGACATGAGCTAGCGGAAGATGTGTATCTGGCTAATACGATAGCCACAGTAAAAAATAACAGGATTCCTATAAAGATTCTTAACGTTACTGAAAAGGAAATAACTTTACCAAGCTTTGTGCCTAGTATACAATCCTTGAGTGATTACAATATATGTCAGTTTAGTAATAATACTATCAACGTTTCTAGGATTGAAAAACTGTTATCTCAACTCAAATTAGATTATTTAAATGAAGAAGAGAGAAAATCTATTGAAGCGATTTGCGCAAAATATTCGGATAATTTTTACATAGACGGAGATAAATTAACTACTACAAAGTTTATGAGCAATCCATTATCATAAAACAAAATTCAACTCCTGTATATGTTAAGCCATATAGGTTACCGCAAGCGTTGAAACCAGAGATAGCTAAACAGATTAATAAAATGATAGAAGATGATATAATAGAAGAATCAAACAGTGAATGGTCAAGTCCGATTCTATTAGTACCAAAAAAGAGTAAAGAAGGATCAGATAAAAAATGGCGATTAGTAGTAGACTACAGAAAATTAAACGAGACGGGTTGTGATGATAAATTCCCTTTACCTTCAATGAAATTTTAGATTCACTTTCTGGAGCAGTATATTTCACTCACCTTCACCAAGGCTATTATCGAGTGACCTTAGAACCTAACAGTCGTAAATTAACTGCTTTTACTACCAATACAGGTCAATATCAAATGAAACGTTTACCTATGGGTCTCAAGATAAGTCCGAGCGCATTTAGCCGTATGATGTCAGTAGCAATGTCTGGTTTGACTTACGATAAATGCTTAGTATATCAGGATGATCTTCAGGAATCGGTTCGGATTCGGTTCTTGCAGGAATTTGCAAATTCATAATCAAAACTTAATAAATATAATGGAAAGATTAAGAAAAGTAAATTTAAAATTCTAGGTCACGTTGTATCAGAGAAAGGTGTTTTACCAGATCCTGAAAAAACAACCATATTGAAAAATTATCCTATACCCAAAACGGCAGATGAAGTTAAGCGTTTCGTAGCTTTTTGCAATTATTACCGTAAATTTATAAAACATTTTTCACACATAGCTATGCCATTAAATAAATTATGTAGAAAAAGGGAACCCTTCATTTGGACTGATGATTGTAAACATGCCTTTGAGTATCTAAAAAATGCATTGATTTCATCACCTATTCTACAATATCCGGATTTCACAGAAAATAATGAATTCATATTACAAACAGATGCTTCAGACACTGCAGTTGGTGCCGTGCTGTGCAATAAAGATCTCAGACCTATAGCGTATGCAAGTAGACCTTTGAATAAAGCGGAAAAGAATTACCCTACAATACAGAAAGAGCTTTTAGCAATCGTGTGGTCTGTGAAATATTTTAGACCGTATTTATATGGAAGAGAATTCACAATAATGACTGATCACAAACCATTAATTTATCTTTTTGGCATGAGAGATCCATTTAGTAGGCTTCTTAAATTCCGTTTGACACTAGAAGAATATAAATTTAAAATTGTTTATGTAAGAGGAAAAGAAAATGTAGTCGCAGATGCTTTGTCTAGAATATGTATAACATCAGACGAACTTAAGAGTATGCAAGCGCAAGTGGTTGCTGTTATGACTAGGGCACAAAAGCGAAAGATTGATGAAGAGTTAAGTAAAAATAAGGATGACGTTGAGAAGGCGGATCTTAATAAATCTCCAGAATATTGGTCTGGCCAGCCAAGGGTTGTGGATATATTAAGAAAACCGTGCGACTCAGTCGAAATGAGTTTTATTGAAAGTAGCGATTTAAATAGACTAAGAGACGATGATATGATAACTGATGTCTGTTTCGTATTTATAGCTAAAAGAAAGATTATTTACATAAATCTTGATTTCAAGGCACATTTTACGCGAGCCGAATTTGTGCAGAAATTAAGTTTATTTTGTAACAAGTTACATATTGAAGAAGTGTGCATGATTAAAAATAAAGATAATATGGATTTTATTAAAAACATATGTGATGAGATATCAAAGTTACAAAATTGGTCCGGACCGCGAATATGTATATTACGAGGAGTAAAAAGAATAACTGATGACAAAGAAAAAATTATGATTATAAATGACTTTCATTTACTGCCATCCAGTGGTCATGCTGGAGTGCGCAGAATGGTAAATACTATTAAGAAGAGATATTACTGGCCGAGTATAGAAAAGTGTACGAAGTGTTAGAAGTCAAAGTATATCCGATACATTAAAGAACCGATGGTAATTACAACTACGGCTTCCTCGGCTTTTCAAAAGATTTATCTAGATGTAGTGGGTCCTTTAGATAGAGACATAGATGGGAACTGTTACATACTGACCATTCAGTGCGAGTTATCTAAATTTGTTCAGACAATACCCTTAAAAAATAAAGAAACCGTGTCCATAGCTAATGCACTTGTAAGACATTTTATTTTAATATTTGGAATTCCAGAAACAATAGCTACAGATCGAGGAACAGAGTTTATTTCCGCAACTATGGAACAGGTTTGTAAACTTCTTGATATTAAAAAATTATCTTCAACTGCATATCATCACTAATCGATAGGAGCTCTTGAAAATACTCACAAAGGTTTGGGTGCATTTTTAAGGATCCAATGTGAAAACCATACAGATACATGGAGCTATTGGTTGCCGTATTGGTGTTTTAGTTTCAACAATACAGTCCATTCAGAAACAAAATACATGCCTTACGAGTTAGTTTTTGGTAAACTTTGTAGAATACCAAGTCGAATTAATGAGCCTGTAGAACCATTGTATAATAGTGATAATTATCCATTGCAGTTAAAATATCGTTTACAGTTAGCCCATGCCGACGCAAAAAAGAATTTACTGTGTAATAAACACAAACGCAAGGAATTGTATGATAAATCAGTCAATTCAATAGTATATCAGGAAAATGATTTAATTTTAATAAAAAATGACATAGGTCGTAAACTAGATGCTATTTTTGAAGGTCCATTTAGAGTAAATGAAGATTTAGGTTGTAACGTTAGAATATATAAAAATAATAAAATAGAATTAGTACATAAAAATAGGACAAGGCCATACTTCCAATAAAAAAAAAAAATAATATTGTATTGTTTAGGTATAGTACTCGAATAGTTAAGTCTATTGTTAGTTAACATAGGTTAGAATATAAGGTACCTATACTCGTAATAGTTACATACATTGCAATGTTGTAAGTAATACATAATTACGTTATAAATGTAATTTTAGTTTGTTGAGTAGACAAGTATAATATACTGTTATTAGTAGAGTTGATTTGAGCCTACATACATATAAAAAAAAACCTCATTTATTCGATTTTTTTTTTTCTTCGCCCCCGGAGGTGAAGTGTATGTATGCTCCCTAATAGTGCATAACGTAGTAAGTACGCTCCTTTAGAATATAAGTGTAAGTTTAAGCTATGTAAGCACTTTACTTTAATGCGCATTATAGAATATATTCCTTTATACCATTGATTAAAGTACATTCGATAGAGTTGGTTGTCTGATTTAAAAGACCCTAGGACCCTCAACATTTCACTGCCTCCTGAACTAGGTTGTTAGCCTGTATCTCAGGAGACAGTTCCCTTCCAGTTTACATAATTACTAGATAAAACAAAGCTCAACTCCAGTTTATGTCAAGCCGTATAGGTTACCACAAGCATTAAATTAATTGCCCTCTCTGTCATCCACGTGGGTGGAGCAAGCATCACGCGGTTTGCTACGAAACGTGACGTCGCGAGCTACGGGCTACGACTGCTACGGCAGAGTGGCTACCTGTGCTACGATACGAACCGAGTGTTATTATTGTTACTCCTATGAGCTAGCCCTAAATAAAGATATGAAAAAATGCAAATATATTTTTTTCAATTGATTTCTATCACATCGAATTGAATTACCAATTTGAAAAAAATATATAATAATTGTCTATACTTTGCCTAACAGCATGCTAAATTTCATTAAAATCCATAAGGTGCAACATGTTAACAAAAAAATATTAAAGTAAGTGGACCATCTTATGACCACTTTGTTGACGCTTTCAACTTTTAATTTTTCAATAATATAGTACTTAATTAAGTTGTATAGGTACATATGTGATTTTTCAATATTGGGCATGAAAGGCTTAAAAAGATGGAGTGATCTTCTCTCAGTAATAGTTAAATCCATATTAATAAAAAAAAGCTTTTTTTAGTCATCGTCACTATTTTCATTTATAACATAATCGTTATTTATAGAAAAAAACACTGGATAATATTTCTGCTGGGTGAACTATATGAGATTTATATCTTGCATTTGATAAATAAATATAATTGCCGCCACGTGAGAGCAACACCCAAAGTAATATTGAGGATATAATTTTATTTGAAATACCCAATCGTAATTTCATTAAAAAATCACTAATGCTTGAATAAGAAGAGTAATAATAATAATAATAATAATCCAAGCATTAGTTTTTTTTTTATCATTGAAGTCTTCTCAGACTTCAATGATGTTAGAAGATTCGCCAGTTCCATGATATTCTCCCAACTTAGTCCAGTATATACTTTTAGTTTTTCTTCAGGCATACTAAAATCACCTATCTGGTTGAACAGAGTAGCTTCAACCTTTTCTGAAAGTAAATCTAAAAATATTGAGACTTCTTTTGCAGATAAAACACTGTAATTGGAGTGAACGCGCAAGCGTAACAGTTCATCTTCAAAAAACTTGTTTTTTATTAAATTTTGTGAGCAACAACGATCGCCATTCGGAATGAAAATCCTTCGTTTAACAAAAGCTTGATATCGAGCCTCTGTGACGAACTGTGACGTGTACGTAAAGTCTTCATGTTCATCATTATCATCATAAAAATAATCCTCTTCTTCGTCCGCTGATTCAAATTGTAAAAAATCACGTCGTTGTGTTTCTACATCAATATGGGAAGGTCCTGGGCGTGTATCGTCGGTAGCCGGTGATTTAACATACGGAATTAATCAACAGTTATTTATTTAAATAAATAAATAACTGTTATGACACAGAACATCTCCAACTTTAAGTAGCTTAATTTGAGGAACGTTGTATTTACGCACTTCATCTTCAGTTTGCAATGTTTTGTTTCGTTTTCCAGTCTTCCGCAATATAAAGCCACAATTACTACATCTCCCAGACATTATCGATATATTTTTAGGTCACTGCTATATTCACTGGTTATTATATATACAGGAATATTTTTTAAGGAGTGCCCAAAAAAATTGTGGAGGTTCAGTATTAGTAATAGAACACAATTCCACTATTTTTTCAAAACTTTTTTAAACTTTTTTATCCGTCATTTTATCAGCAAAATATGGACACTGTCTATTCGTAATGTAAACAATAGGCGCGCGCGCACGTTGGTGCACGTGCCGTAAGTAGTGGGCTTTACCCCGATGCAAAAGATGGTAGATGGTAGTGGTATTCGGGGTAGGGGGGTAGGGGCGGCAGAGTGGCGTGGTGTGCCGGGCGCCCGAGTCCCGACGCGACAGTCTGCTCGTCGCATGCGCTATCGTGACCTCGCGTCTAATTGCTTTCTCTCGCAACCGCCGTGCCGCGCGTGTGTCGAACTCGTACCTACCGGTCACGATGTCAGGATTTAGCAACCGCGAGTTTTATGAGATGGTGCGAGTGTACTTATTAAGTGGTGAAAGTTTACGAGCAGCTCGCAGAATGTATGAGACGGAGAGCGTACCTCGAATGCGAGCCCTTGGTATCCTTAACCCCGCGGTCCCTAACGAAAGGACCATTTTAGCAGCCCATCAAAGGCTGCTTGATGACGGTCAGTTCAGGGCCCTGAATCACGCACAAGGGTCTGGCAGACCTCGACTGGCAGTGGAAATCGAAGAAACCATTTTCGATTTCTTCGAGCGAGATCCAAGAGCTAGTACCAATGATGCGGCACGTCGCTTTGGTGTGAGCCAGTACGCGGTATGGAAGCTGATGAATACAGCCGGACTAAATCCATATCACTTTCAGCCCGTACAGCAGCTCCATGACCCAGATGCAGCAGCACGTCGAGCCTTATGCGAGTGGCTTCTAAATCACCGCGAAGTCAACATCTTGTGGACGGATGAGGCATTGTTCACACGTGTGGGACTTACAATGATGAACATTGGTGGTCATTCAATAATCCCCATTTGGTGCGAGAGACGAATCATCAAGTGCGTTTTAGCGCCAGTGTATGGGCTGGGGTTATTAAAAATAAAATAATAGGGCCTGTTTTTATTGACGGCACCTTGACCGGGTCAAGATATTTAGAAATGCTGGAAACAACAATTGAAGACATATGGACGAAGTCCCGATCCGCTAACATAGTAATTTGTACTATCAGCACGATGGCGCTCCAACTCATTACGCCATACGGGTACGGAATTACCTAAATGAAAAATACGGGCAAAATTGGATCGGTCGTGGTGGTCCCATACCGTGGCCTGCTAGGTCCCCGGATCTTACTACCTGCGATTTTTTTCTTTGGGGAGAAGTGAAACGTCGGGCGTATGTAGAGGAGGCCCAAAACCTAGATGACCGAAGGTTTAGGATAATTAACGCTTTTTATGAAGTGAAAAGTGATATTAGTATTCTCAACAAACTAAATGACAATTTATTTAAACGTGCACGTATTATTGTAAATACTGAGTTGATTCCATTTTTTTTTAAATACGCCCTAATGCAGAAGTCACGTAATGCCAATAATTCTAATTTTATTAAGTTTTTAAAAGTGTCATAATTTGATTGCTTTATTTTCTGCATTTTGATGGTCCTAAGCCCATCAAAGTATGAAGGAAAAATTGGAATTACTCTTCAAAACTTCACATCACGGCCTAATCTTAAAAAAGTCTAGTTTGAACCTGATGAATTCTGCGATCTGCCGATCGATTCTGGGAAAATCTCACCGTGATAACTAAGGTGAAGTGAGCTTAGAGTGAGTTGTGAGTCATGCTGATGCTAGGGATTGACACTATTGACGACTCACTCCACGCTCGCTTCACCCAAGCTTTCACGGTGAGATGGTTACAGAATCGCAAGGCGTACAATGCGTTTCAAATAAGAATAGGATCGACTTACAAGGAAGGTATGCGAAGTGTCCGCCTCCGATTTCGCTGCGCTTGTGATATGTTATTCTTCATTCAAAAATAAAAGACACGTATTTTTTTATATCGGCCCTTAAGCCGTTTTAAGGGGTAAAATTAGCCCTCGAAAACTCGAAAGTTGTGGTTGAAGCAAGTTTATTTTCCAAATGTTGGACAGAAATCGGCACTTTCGATAGATTCATGGAATGGAATGAAACAGGAATATAAGAAACTTCAAAAACAGCTTAAAAATAAACTAGAGATTAGTCATTGTTATTTCCGTCAGGAAAAGGATGATACGTACTATGACGGAATATTTAACGGTTATGCGTATTATTTTTAAATGTGCTTGAAATAAAAATAAATAAAAGTTTTCTGCCCTAAAAGTTGTCGTAATTTTTTTTTAATATTGCATAATAATTTTATATATATACTTCATAATCACCCTACTTTTTAGCGAATTTCCATGGGTTAACTTCATTCATTCAAACGGCTTAAGAGCCAGTGAAAGATACGTTTATCTTATTTTCTAATGAGTAATAAAGAATAATATATTGAAAGTACAGGGAAATCGGCGGGAGTCATCTTGCAAAGTTTAATGAGGGTGTTGTTACCCTTTAATAAAATTTTTTCGAAAAAATTCAAAAACACGTAAACTTTATTTTTGTATACTCTAAAAAATAGAATTGATTTCATTAATTATCGGATAATTACAGTATTTACTATAGTAAAAATAATTATTTTAGAGGGTGGCTCACCCCCTTAAAACAGGGGTGGGTGGGGTGTAATAATTTATATTTTCATTATTCAATGTCCATAATATAATAAAATTGGTTTGGTGTTGATAACTGTAGTCCTTATATAAAAAACCTCATAATCACCCCTTTTATGAGGAATTTTCAGGGTTTAATTTCACCCCTTTCAACGGCTTAAGAGCTGATTTAAAGAAATAGATGTCTCTATTTTAAGATGAAGGATGATATATTACAAGAACAAGGGAATCGAAGGGGGTCACATTGCGGAGTTTAATGAGGGTGTTTTTACCCTTTAATAATTTTTTCCGAAAAAATCCAAAAACACGTAAACTTTATTTTTGTATCCTCTAAAAAATTGAATTGATTTCATTAATATCGGATAATTAAAGTATTTACTATAATAAAAATAATAATTTTAGAGGGTGGCTCACCCCCTTAAAACAGAGGTGGGTGGGGGGTAATAATTTGTATTTTCATTATTCAATATCCAGAATATAATAGCATTGGTCTGGTGTTGATAGCTGCAGTCTTATCGAGGGCTAATTTTACCCCTTAAAACGGCTTAAGGGCCGATATAAAAAAATACGTGTCTTTTATTTTTGAATGAAGAATAACATATCACAAGCGCAGCGAAATCGGAGGCGGACACTTCGCATACCTTCCTTGTTAGCGCCATGTTGTGACGTCATAGGGTGAGCAAAACAAGATATTTTAATCACAATTTAGGTATTCAATTCCGATCATGTCTGCATCACTGTTTGAGTGGTCATCGTCGTTGTCATCACTATTATCATCACTGCTGCTTTCCCCTATAAAATAAAACATGGATTAATGTAGGTATTCAATATTTTATTTACACCAACTGCTATTTAAAATAAAAATAGACATTCTGTTACCTGTATTTATAATAAATCTAAAGTTATCATCGGCTTCAAATATCTCTTGTTGCCAGTATTCATTTTCTATTCTTTTGACGTGGCTAATTTTTGTTCCAATCGTCGCTCGTAATTGAAACAATTACTTCTATGTCAGACTCTTAATTTCACTTTCGAGTTGCCTAACGTAGTTATGGCTAACTTTTTGATGTTTTTTTCACTTTGATTTAACTAAGAGTTGGTTAAACAAAAAAAAAAAGTTTTTGATACGCAAGTAAGTTTTCTTTGCAAACCGTACTTTTCAATCAACATTTGACAGATAGAGGTCATTGACATTCCTATTCTTATTTGAATCGCATTGTACAGTAAACGCTCAGAAGTCCATAAGCACGCTAAAGTTCACATTGCCATGAACAGTACGAGCGCGATACAGTCAGTGCGTGTGCGAGTGATGTCTCAACATTCCGCAGATAACACACACTAATGAACTGTCGTCGTAATAGACGAAATAGCATGATATTTCTGTTGCATTTACAATACGCGTCTGTTCTTACCATAGCATTGCTAAAATTCGCGAACTTCCAATATGTGCTGCTAGCTATTTGCGCTAAGCAACAGGTTCACGATCAATGAGGTCTGAGTTCGAATCTGAATTATTATTGTTAGTCGTTTTTTGTTTCTTTGAAACCATAATAATGTTAAGTAAAAACTTATTAGGTTTATGTTTATTTATAATGTATTCATGCTTATTATCATTTTTATAAGAAGCAAATATTAGTTATTGTATTATTATTTAAGTATTTATGTGATAATTTATTTATTTTTTCGGTTTTGGAAGGTGGAACTAAAATAGTCGTGCTAAATCATAACAAAAATGTTTATTCGTTTTATTTATTTATAAAATTAACAATTTTGATGACAATAATTGTGACGTCACATTCCTACTTAGATAAAAAGAAGTTCTCTTGTAACCGTTCATAAGATTTTTTGTTGTATACCCACTTAGTCAATTCATAATAACATAAAAAGGAAAGGATGTTCTAATAACACAAATATAATTGTTGATACCCACTTATTAGAGGTATCGGTATTCAGTAAAGTTTATTGAAAAGTAATATATGATTTAGACTTTATAAACATGTTTTTTTTAATGTAACGTCACAATAAATGTATTGAGGTAATAGCTTAATTTTTCATTTTCTTGACGAAAAGAAGATTGAAACTAAACCTCAATTGTTTAAGGTCATTAAATAATACGGATATGCTAATATTACTAAATATTTAGTTACACCGTCTAATTATAAAAAAACAAAACATTTAGATATTAATATTTTGTATAACTACATAAAAGCTAGTTCTCCTGGCCCTGCTGCACTCATCCATCCCCACATATTAATCGCAATTCGACCTGACTCTGCATTAGGGCATACGTTTTTATCACACCAGCGAGTGTTATCCTTGCGCCATAAATGAAGCCTACCCTTATGGCTAGATTTAAATGTCTTTTGATCTGAAAATATGGTAGTATTCCAGTCAAAATCTAAATAATCCCGTGCGAAACGTAATCGTTCTTGTTTATGTCGTTCTGTCAACAAGGGCTTCTTAGCTGGTCTTCTGTGCAAGCCTTCAGCGTGGAGGGCACGGCGAAGAGTTTACGATGAGGTGTCGAATAGTTCAGCAAAGTGTCTCGTTGGTGTGAATCCATTAAATTCATGCTCGCCCACCATATGTCGTCGCTGTGCCTCGCGAATAAGCGCCGGCCTTCCACTTCGGCCTTTCTCTGCCTCGTATCTTTTGATCCAGAGACTTACAGTATTCCTCTAAAACAAAAAAAAAAGTGAAATTAGGCAGCTGTAACAAAATACTAAAGTGACTTCATTTTAATATAATATAATAATATTTATTTAATATAATACCTATTCAAATATTACAACTTTGCATTTATAAATCCAATAATAAACACTAATTATTTATCTTTTAGGCCTTATGATGGACTTAATAATCAATAAAAAGAATCATCCATTGTCAACAAATAATAGGTATTTTCAAATAAAAGTTTAAGTTACAATTCATTAATATTAAATACTCACATTCAGTCCGGTTTCATTAGATATTTGTGTTCTATTAAGACCACTTTTATGCAGCCCAATAATCGTCGCCCCCGCCTCAATATTACCTAATATTTGTCTGCATTTTGAGAATAATCAATACCGCTATCTATACCACACGTCACTAACCAACAACTACAACTAAAACGACAACGGTTAAATATTCATAAAACTCATGTCTACCTCACAGAAATCTAAATTCTTTATTAAGTTCTTGTAACACAGGTATATCACCTAGCACAGGAGTCAGGGACTTCACATTATTTTGTAACCAATTTCTTGTGTAATAAAGATTATTATTATTATTATTATTAGTTTTTTACGATCTACCTTCTTAACTTTACAAAATGTGTGAACAAAGCGAACAAGATAAAGAATATTATATTTCTGTCCCATTTCTTCCAATCGAGTAAAAACTTGCAAAAAGTCTACATATTCGGCGTGAGATTCGAACTCACGGCTTACTGATTCGCGCATCTATGTGCAGGCACTTAGCCGCTAGGCCACCTTGACTTGTGTTTTAACGTTGAAATTATGAAGTACAATCACTTGGTGACGACAATAATGATACATGTGTCTATTCTTGAAAATAGAAGGTCGTAAGTCAAACTAAACGTCAAGCTAATGCTTTGTGAGAATGCCTATGGACTTTTGGAGGCCACTGTACCTACATTGTAACTACGGAATGCAAATCCGTTCTGTTTTAAAATCCGGATTTTTAATAACGGATTGTTGGTCCAATCCGGATTATCCGGATTTTACGGATTTTTCATGAAATTAAACAAATATACCCATATTCGTTTGTTAATATGATGTTTGTCATATTTGTGTAAATAGATTAAATTAAAATAAGAGCACTTGAAAATCAAATCATTTTTTTTTTAAATTATTTACTTAATTCAAACTATCATCATGAAATATAATTTATACCATAATTATGGTGTTATATACAACGTGTAACGTTAAATGCGCAAAACCTGAAAATAGTTTGATCAGAATAACGAGTAGAATTAATTGAACCACTTTTTAATATAGGTCACATTTTTCAAAAAATCTTCATTAAAAACGTTGCCGTGTCTATTTATTAATAGGTCAAGCAAGTCAATGTAAGCGCGGTGCAGCGGCCCGGTGACCACTCTTCCCTCGATAAAGCGTCGTCGCAGACGCAAGAAACGATCAGAATGGACAGTAAAACTAAAACAGCACATAAAACCTTTACAATTTTTTTAATGAGTTATTTTCTCTCTGAAATATGTCAATTGAATTAAAAATCAGTTGGGGTGTCTGAGGTTTTGCGCATTTAACGTTAACGTTACACGTTGTATGTACAGACGCCAGCACAAGCTACCTGAAACTCATCCCAATCAACCTTGAACCTAATGCTAATAGCGATAAAGTTAAAAATCTATTAAAGAAATTTGACATATCCTCATACATGGTCTCCGCCTCATCGTCGAGGCGTGACGAGGTCGGGGCGTAAACCTGTACGACCTTAGCGTATACCTTGCGGACATTCTAAGTATAAGGTACGCCTTGTCGACACACTCTCGATCTTCACCACGTTGCTCAAAAGGGACCTTATGGACGACACCGCCATCACTTACACTCGCGAGACGCGACGCGCGAACAGCGAATTTGCTCATTTAGATTTTTTTGTCACAATTTCTTATTATTCAAAAAATCCGGATTCGATTTTCAAATCCGGATTTGGAAGTCTGGTGAAAATGTGCGGATATCCGGATTTTTCGGATTACGGATAGTCCGGATTGCATTCCCTAATTGTAACCCACGGAAATACCTACTATGCCTGTGAACGAAAAACGAACGAGCGCACAGCTGATAAGTAGGTACTTATGCGCGTTTCACTGCGTCACGCGCCGGCGAGTAGCCATAAAGTCAATTTGAAAATAGACATCTTTCGTTATCGATAACTTATTTTTTTTGTACTAAGACATACCAAAATAAAAAATAGGTGTTTAATAAAACTCATCTAAGTTTATTTTGTCAAAGTTTGCGCACTGCATAAAAAATATTCCTATATATTTGTAAACATGAACGAACAATACGTCCCAGAATTAGGAGTTTGTAAAACTGCGCAAATAATAACAACGAAAGCGTACCAAGACTATGCACTGTGATCATGCAAGAACATGCACGTGCGGGCAAAGTCCGATTCAACACAATTTAAAAGCGTCAACAAAGTGGCCATAAGATGGTCCACTTACTTTCATTATTATTTTTAACATGTTGCACCTTATGGATTTTAATGAAACTTGGCATGCTGTTAGGCACATATATATTTTTTTCAAAGTGGTGATTCAATTACGGCCGACGTGACGGCACGGTTGGCGCAGTGGTTAAGCGATTGACTGCTGCGCTGCGTGTCGCGGGTTCGATTCCCGCACGGAACAAATATTTGTATGACCTACATGTATTTGTTCCGAGTCTGGGTGTTTTTCTATCTATAATATGTAAGTATTTACAAAAAAAAAAATTGTATATAAGTAGTTTATCAGCCATCTTGTTACCATAACACAAGCATTAGGTTGCTTAGCTTGGGACAAATGGTGCTGTGTGAAATGTCCAGGGATTTATTTATTTTTTTTATTTTAATTCGATCTCATAGAAATCAATTAAAAAAAATGTATTTGTATTTTTTCATATCTTTATTTAGGGCTGTAAAACATACCATAACAAATGGAATTGGTTTTATTTACCTAGCTTTAAAATTAACAAAAATATACCATATTGAAAAGTGTCGTCTCCAGACACTTTTTTTCAAATAGCTCCTCAATTGACTAAGATATAGAGTTAATATCTCCTGGATCAACTACTATTAGTACCACCTACAATATAACATAGGTTATGATATAGGGGGCATTCCTATCGGGGGCAGCTTCGCTATGAAACTACGGCTAGACCCTTTCAAGCTGATAGCAGTAGTAGTTCTTAAGATATCTAGCTGTGACAGACGGACGGACGGACAGACAGACAGACTGAGTCGCACCATAAGGGTTCCTTTTTACCATCAGTTTTGGTACGGAACGCTAAAAACTAAATGAACTTTAAAAGAAATAATGTGAGAGACTTTTGTCTATATCTGTGTTAATATTAAGTCATGCCACTTCCAGTGTCATATTTTTTATTTCCAATATTTATGTATTGCGCAATGGTATGCAATAGTTAATACATGTGTTGTCTTGTACAATCATGGTAGTTTAATTTGGTGTGTTGTATTGTCAAGACGTGCATTGATTTAAAATGGAAGATTTAAAAAAATCTATTAATGTAGTGGAGCAACGTATATTTCTAAAGTTTTGTGCTTTACTCAACTACTCTGGAGGAGTTGCGCACGACTTACTGGTAAAGTGTGTTGGTCGTAACGCCTTAAATAAAAGAACCGTACAGCGATGGCTTGAAATGTACAAACAAGGAAGAACCACAGCTGAAGATGAGCCGCGAGCACCTCGATCATTATCATCGACTAGATTAGAAGCAAGGGACAAAATCAAGGAAGCACTTCGTCAGTCACGTAGGGTCAGTGTCAGTGATCTCTCCACTCAACTTAACATTCCTCATTCCACTATACATAGAGTACTCACGGAGGATTTATGTCTGGTCAATAAAAGTGCAGTGTGGGTGCCCCACACTCTGAACACGGATCAGAAGGAGTTTCGTTATGAAACTGCGCGTAGCCATTTATCGTGGTATCGCCGTAAGAAAAATATACTTAATAGATTCATATGCCTTGATGAAACTTGGGTCGAATTTTATACTCCTCGTCAAAGACATCAGTCACGATGTTGGGTGGAACCGGGCACTTCAGCTGAACATTTACCACGTGCAGAGCTACATGAACGAAAAATACTACTAATAGTAGCTATGGATGTCAGAGGCATTGCTTTTTGGAGAACTTATGATGAAAATACAACTATGAATACTGACAATATAAATAGTGCCCTCGCAAAAGTAGTTAACTGGTTTAATGTTAATAACCTACTTCTTAACGAAAAAAAAATGAAATGTATTAAGTTTACGATACCAAATGTTAGACAAGTAGAAACTAGTGTTCTTATAAAGGGTGATGAGTTAAAACCCGAAAATACCACAGTATTCTTAGGCATAACTTTGGATGCCAAGCTTCAATGGGGCCCCCATATAGATAAATTGTCAAAAAAGCTTAGCTCTGCAGCATACGCCGTTAGGAAAATTCGTGACTTAACTGATTTAGAGACAGCCCGTTTAGTTTACTTTAGTTATTTTCATAGTGTGATGTCATACGGTATTCTGTTGTGGGGAAATGCCGCCGATATTCAGACAATTTTTATTTTACAAAAAAGGGCAATTCGTTCGATTTATAAATTAAGTCCCAGTAAATTTGTCTCTGAGGGAGTGCCCTCAGAGACAAATTTAAAGGGATTAATATAATGACTGTGCCTTCTCAGTACATTTATGATAATCTTTTGTATGCACATAAAAATATTAATCTGTTTAAAAAATACAGTGATATCCATAATATTAATACTAGGAACAAACACAAATATGTTGTTCCTACAACAAGGCTTAAGAAAATAGGTGGCTCGTTTAGATGCCAATGTATACATTTTTATAATAAACTTCCTAGCCACATTCAAGAACTAAGCATTAATAAATTCAAATCTTTTATAAAGCTAAAACTATGCCAGAAAGCCTATTATACTGTAAAAGACTATATTGAGGACAAAAAAGCTTGGGATTGAGCTGCTCCAATAGGTCTAGACAGTGAATGCTGTTTATTTTTTATTTTGCTGATTTACACTTTGGTTTTTTTTTTTTTTCTTTCTTTCTAAATATCTATTTATATACAGAATGACATGAACATTTACTGTTTAAAGTCTTATATTATTTTAATTATTGTGAATGTGAGGACTATGTGGGTCATTGTTTCCGTTTTAATCATGGTCTGGCAGTTTGAGTGGTGTATGCGGTCTACACAAATGTCCTGTCCCTGGTATTGCTCGTCGAATCGTTGAGCTCCTTAAGTTCTGAGTTGAGCTGCACGGTTACTGACGAATGCGTGCACTGACTGCACAGGTCCACTCAGTGTGGTTCTTTCCTCAAAAGACCACTTCAGACACCAATCTACATGGTCCTCAAAGATTATATCCGGATTTTTATATACACATTGACATTGATGAATTTTATATAAACAATGACATGGATATTTACTTTGTAAAGTATCTTATTTTTATTATTATTACTGTGAGTGTGAAGACTATGTGGGTCATTTCTTTTTTTCGGTTTTCCTTCTTAGTTAGTTTTAATCATGATCTGGCAGTTTGAGTCATTTATGCGGCCTACCCAAATGTCCTTTCATTGGTATTGTTCGTCGAATCGTAAGGCTCCTCAAGTTCTGAGTTGAGCTGCACGATTTTTGACAAATGCGTGCACTGACTGGACAGGTCCGCTCAATCTGTGTGGTTCTTTACTCAAAAGACCATTTCAGACACTAATCTACATGGTCTTCACATTATCTGACCAAGATTATGTCTGGACTTTAAAAGAGACTGTGACCTCTGAGTTTGTTTCGGCCTTTCTTCTTAGAGTAGTCAGATAGGAAACGCCAACCTCATCTAGTTTAAAAAAATATGATTGACATGTAAAAGTGTTTGTACAAACCTACTTACAGAAAATAAATCATTTATCATTTATCATTATGACTGGAGAGCGATATAAGTCATTTTTAGAAGAAAATAACCCTATTTGGGCAGACGAACATCATATAACGAGTCCTATAATTTTACATGATAACGCCAGACCGCACAAATCAAAAATAGTTCAGAATTTAATTGAAGATAAAGGATGGATTGAAATTATTCAGCCGCCATATTCCCCGGATATGAATCCTTGTGATTTCAATTGTTTTGGCCATGTGAAGAGGAAATTGTCGGGTACTCGATACAATAGCAAAAAGGAGTTAGATATTAAACTAAAGAGCATTATTGATGAATTAAATGAAAGTGGTACTTTAAATGGTGTTCAAGATTTGCCAGCAGTCTGGGAGCGAGTGATTAATAGTGGTGGAGATTATTGATTAGTGTCACAAGGTTATATAGTATAGTAGTCAGTTTTTGTAAAATAATAATAATAAAAAAATATGACACATAATAACACACACACACATGACACATAATGACATATAATTTTATTTTTTTATAAAATTAAATTGAATTATTATTATTTTATTATCGAAAATTGACAAAATACCACAAAATGACTGTGCCATTTTTCAACAGACTTTTTTTATTACTTTTTGCTACTGTGGGTAACTCGTCGCCACTGTTATGTAGGTGCGTAGGGACACAAGTGAAACTACTCACGGCTAATAGCACACTGCTTTAATCCTGCATTAGAGGTTTGGGTGCGGACGCAGCGCACGCTTACATACGCGCTGCTCACACATACATATATAACAATTATTTTCAGTAGGTAAACACATTGTGTGACTTTGATTATGATGATTTCCTCCAGACATGCCAATGAATGGCTATGCTTCAATAGCTCCCGGGCCGCCCCCACTGTGGCCGCGTCTCATTGTGTGGCTCTCCGGGCGCACAAAATGGCTGCAAGGAAGTTTCTACAAATGTCGATCACTGATTGATTCCGACTCCAGTTCAGGCGACACTAGATTGAGATTGATTGTGTTCCTCCTCACAGGCTCCCTCTTCCCTGCGAAGAGGTGGGAGGGGGGGAGTGGGGACTGTCGCGAACCTCTACGTCACTACGTCAATCGAATAAAAGTCTCTGAGGACATGCTAGAACGAGTAAATTCCGACCCAACATTCATGAAACGCATTGTTACTGGGGACGAGATTTGGGTCTACGAGTTTGACAGGCGAACTAGTCAACACGCTTCGGAGCGGCGCGGCGCCTTCCAACTGAACCGAAACGGAAAAACCACGCCAAATTCGATCAAAAGACAAAGTCATGTTGACTGTTTTCTTTGATTGCGTTGTTGTGCACTCGGAATTCTTTCCGGAAGGTCAAACGGTAAATAAAGAATATTGTTTGAGCGTTATGCGGCGTTTAAGAGAGCAAATTAGACGAAAAAGGCCAGATTTGTAGAAACAAAAATTCCTGGACTAATGATTGATAAAAGACTTGATTGGAAGTCGCAAATAGAGGACCTTTGTAAAACAATTTTAGTTCTGTATTTGCATTGCACTCTCTAGCTGCGGTTGTGAATGTAGACACCTTGATTGCAGCTTATAATAGCTTAGCTGCGTCTCACCTAAGATACGGTAGTATATTGTGGGGAAATTCTACCGACGGTAATACGGCATTCAAGGCTCAAAAGAGATGTATTCGATGTATAAACGGACGGACGGACGGTTAAAAACGGTTGATACATGTAAACCATATTTTAAAAAGTACAAAATATTTACACTTCCCTGTATGTACATTTTCGAAACCGCAATGTTTGTTAAAACAAACCCCAAACTGTTCCCACGTCTAGAGGACGCCGTACCGCGTAACAGAAGAGATGCGACTATTCTTCGCATCTATCCAGCAAAAACGGCACTCATGCGCAAGAGTATCGTCTGCATGGCTCCCACTATATTTAATATACTGCCTAAACGATGGAAAGAGTTAAATAGTAATGCATTCAAGCGTCAATTAAAAACGTTCCTTTTGCATAAAACATATTACAATGTCTCCGAATTTCTAGCCGAAAAAGTTTTTTGAGTAAATTTTTTTCTGACTATAATATATTAGGCTGTCTCATAAGTTCTTGCCATATTTTATTTTTCTCGAATTTTCTCGTATTTAAACTAAAGTGAATTCAAGAAAGTTCTAGATCTTTCTAGTAAGGATGAGTATCTTTTATGGTGAGGGTATAAATAGGCGCGGACGCAACGCAATAATTAGTCTTTAGTGAAAATGTATCAGCGTCAACTGCGAGCTATTATGCTATATGAGCATCGACTTAAAGTCTCTTCAACAGAAACGGCTAAAAAGATTAACACTGCATTTGGACCGGGTACTACTAGCGATCGGACTGTTCGTTTCTGGTATAAGCGTTTTGACACCGGTGATATAAGCTGCGAAGATTAATCTCGCCCAGGACGACCCACCAGCTTTGATGAAGATGCTTTGCGTCACGAACTTGAGCTACATCCAGACTTTAGTACGCGCGATTTAGAGAAGGCGCTTGGACAATCCCACGCGACTATAGATCGTTATCTGAAATCGATGGGATATCGCAAAGTGATGTCACGTTGGACACCTCATGCGTTAACGGACCATGACCGGGCCGTTCGTGTGGCCATTTGTCAAAGTTTGTTACTTCGTCCGCACAGACGAGACTTTCTCGAGGACATTATTACATGTGACGAGAGCTGGATACAGTCATTATAAAACTAACACGCGTCATGCCTATTGGATTCCTCGCGGGGAAAACCGACCAGCGCAGCCTAAACTTAATGAACACGGTCGTAAGATTATGTTGTCTGTTTTCTGGGATTGGCAAGGAATGATTTTCTGGGAACTCTTCGAATCTCATCAGACTATTAACGCCAATCTGTAAACGCAGCAGCTTCGCAAACTAGCAAAGATGTTAAAAATTAAGCGACCAAAACGACTTGGAGTCCAACTTTTGCATGACAACGCACGACCTCATTGCGCCAAGTTAACACATAAACAGCTGGAGGAGCTAGGGTGGCTAACTGTTCCACATCCACCGTATAGCCCGGATCTTGTGCCTTCAGACTTTCATTAATTTTGAGCTCTTAAATTTCATTTACTAGGAAAAAAATTCGAAAATTCTGGAAGTATTAAAATTGAACTTCAAAAATTTTTTCGAGTCCCAGGCTGCCTGATTTTGGGAGAAGGGTATTCAAATTTTGCCCAGTAGATGGCTGACTGTTGATGATAACGAGGGAGACTATTATAATTGATTAAATGTATTTTTTATTAATAAAAAAATATTAATAATAATTTGTCTTTTAACTGGCAATAATTTATGAGACAACCTAATAACACGTCATGCCTATTGGATTCCTCGCGGAGAAAACCCACCAGCCCAGCCTAAACTCGCAAACTAGCAGACATGTTAAAAATTAAGCGGCAAAAACGACTTGGAGTCCAACTTTTGCATGACAACGCACGAACTCATTGCGCCAAGTTAACATATAAACAGCTGGAGGAGCTAGGATGGCTGACTGTTCCACATCCACCGTATAGCCCGGATCTTGCGCCTTCAGACTTTAATTTATTTCGAGCTCTTAAATTTCATTTACTAGGAAAACAAATCGAAAATTCTGGAAGAATTAAAATTGAACTTGAAAATTTTTTAGAGTCCCAGCCTGCCTCATTTTGGGAGAAGGGTATTCAAATTTTGCCCAGTAGATGGCTGACTGTTGTTGATAACGAGGGAGACTATATAATTGATTAAATGTATTTTTATTATTAAAAAAATATTAATAATAATTTGTCTTTTAACTGGCAATAATTTATGAGACAACCTAATATATTATGATTGTAATTTGGACCATAGACATATATATATGGACTGGAAATACCTACGAAAAAAGGGTGCCTACCTACAACTCATATTGTCTCAAAAAATGGCTGCCATTGCTAGGGTTGTATCAATTTAGGAACATTGGTGTTACTATAACGAGTATCGTTACTAAATACGAGTCGTACTAGTTATCACTTTTGGATCATAATATAGTATACTAACTTATAGTCCGTTCTAAGGTTGCCTACTTTATAGTAACGTATCCTAGTTTATTTTCGATAAACATACTTTATAATTTTGCATAAAAATACAGTATGCGAAAATACTTTATTTCTAATCTTTTGTTATGCGTAAAAGACTCATATGAACTATTTATCGATAGGTACAGACGCCAGCACATCAAGCTACCCGAAACTGCCAAATTATCGCAATCAACTTTCTTCCCTGAAAATAAAATTAATGCCAAGTGTTTTTTCGGCACAGAATTAAAAAACTTTTTAATTGCATCACGTTTACGTATTAAAGTGAAGGAAAACAGCGTGAAGAGATATATAGGTATCCATATGCCCAAAAACAGGTGCTTTCGCATATTATACCTTTATTATTATACCTATTATACCTTATAATATGTATGTATTTAGAAATATATATGTATGTTTATCAGCTGTCTTAGTACTCATAGCACAAGCTCTGCTTAGTTTGGGACTAGATGGCGTTGTGTGAAAGTTGTGGAATATGATTTATTTATTTATTATTATTTTTATATATGTAATTAATATATATCTATTTATTTATTTCAGGCCAAACGGCCAGGCTATTATTAATCAATCATTTTAATACACATTTACCAAAAATGCTGTGGGAACAGAGTTATCATGTAATCTCATTACATCAAGTGTTCTATTGAAACAGCTTTCTTCAAAGTGAAGTGAACAGAGGTACTATTCTTTATGTCGGGGATTAATATTTTCTTCACCAATAGCCTCTAACCACTTTTTCTTTAGTCCTTCCTTTTTAGGAAACCTATTTAACCTATTTAACCTATTTATATTTTAAAGTAGATAGGAATAGACAAGATTTTGACGACGTAAACAGTGCACTCTCAATAGTTACGGATTGGTTTACGTCAAATAACCTAGTTCTCAATGCCAAGAAAACGAAATGTGTAAAGTTCGCCTTACCGAATGTTAGAAATCTAGGACCCAACATCGTCTTAGATAAAGAGGCGCTTGAAACTGTGAGTTCGGCAGTTTTTCTGGGAATAACAGTAGATGCCAAACTTCAGTGGGGACCACATATATCGAGCCTAGCGGGAAGGCTCAGTTCGGCTGCCTACGCCGTCAGGAAAGTAAGACAGTACACTGACGTTGATACAGCTCGTTTAGTATATTTTAGTTATTTTCACAGCGTTATGTCCTACGGTATTCTGCTGTGGGGCAAAGCAGCTGATATACAAAATATATTTATCCTTCAAAAACGAGCTGTTCGAGCAATTTACCAGCTAGGTGCTAGAGTTTCTCTAAGAGATTTTTTTAAAGATATTGGTATTCTCACGGTTGCATCACAATTCATCTTTGCCAACATCTTATATATTAGGCAAAATATACACTTTTATACTAAAAACAGTGATATTCACAATGTTAACACCAGAAATAAGGACAAACTACGTGCTCCCTTTCACCGGCTTCATAAGGTTCATAACTCATTTGTTGGTCTTGGTATAGCCTTTTATAACAAGCTACCCTCTTCTTTGCTAGATTTGCCTTTTAATGCATTTAAAGCTCAAGTAAAATCTAACCTTTGTTCAAAGGCATACTATTCTATCAACGACTACTTAAACGATAAGAATAGTTGGTCGCCCTGATTAACTCAAGACAATGTTTATGTTCTTTCTCCAGAATTAATTTACAAAGAATTACTGATAGGTTATATGAGCTCATTATACAATTGTTTTTTTATTGGGCTGTATAAGTCAAATCAGTTTAATTTAATTTTAATTTTATTATTGACATAATCAACCCATTGCAATGTTTTCTAATGAGTTGATTGCAACATGTGGTTAGCTAGTGACCTCGACAATTGATCATATTATTCTTACCTGAGCAACCGGCAGCAAGTTCGTCATGCTCCCTTAGATGTCACTGCTTGCGGTAGCGTCGGGGGTCGGGTTGTCTCCTTCCCTCAAATATGGCGAGGGGGGTAATGGCTGACCTTTGCGTTATGCTCGTGAACGGGTGCTGCTTGTGGTGACTGGTCGTCTTGCTGACCATGGTTTTATCATTGTTATCATTATTAATAACTTGTTTATTTAGTTTCCTTATGGTCCTAGTTTATCATTTGTGACTTCAAGCGACAGCTATGTAAACTGAACCCAGCATTGCATAAATATGTTAGCGGTCACGCCCTTTATACCTGGAGGCTTTTATTTAATTTTGATATAATGAAAGAAATTATTAAATGTAACTTCAAGCAAGAAACAACTTTGTTAATTTTTATGGGAAATAGGGGAAATTTAAATAAAGGAGAATTGCTCCAATATCATAGAACATTGTGCAACCTTAGTTTAAGAAAAATTGTGTTGTTTACATTCCCTTATAGTAACAGTTTGCCACAGGAAGAAAACAAATTAAGATTTGATATAAACTTGACATTGCACAATTTAACTTATAATGATAATCTAATCCAGTTGGTTGACACCAACTCTTATATTGATAATAATTTATATTTGACAAAAGATAGATACAATATTGTTATGTACTATCTTTCTAACTATCTGAAAAGACAGATAGCTATGTCGCTATCATATTTTTTTTCTATTTCAGCCAAAAATTTGGCTAAACAAATTGCTCCTTTTGAGCAATGCAATAAAATTTTAAACTGTTCTGTCAATAATTTGCTCAAAATTAATGACATTAATCATCATTTAAATTAGAAATTAGGACAATAGAGGCAACCTCTAGCAAAAATGTAACTAAGGCAATTAATAACTCAAATGAAAGTGTAAAAAAATTAAACAGTATCAATCTGGTGCATCAAAACATTCAAGGATTTTTAAACAAAGACTTAGAAGTAGAATTATTCCTGAATTGTTACAATGTAGATATTCTTTGCATGACAGAACATTGGCTTAAAAGCCACCAGTTCATGTTCAATTTTAGTAATCACCAGGTTGGTAGTTCATTCAGCAGAGTAAATGCTATACATGGTGGCTCATTAATTTTAGTACATAACCAGCTTAAATTTAAGGACCGAAAGGACATTGTGAGCCTCTCTGTTGAGCGGACAATTGAAATAGCCTGTATAGAATTGGAGCAGTTCATTATATTAAGTGTATACAGACCTCCTTCAGGATTGTATGATTGTTTTGAAAAGGTTATGGATGAAGTGTTGCACAAAATCTGTAATACAAACAAGTCCATCATCACTTGTGGTGATTTCAATGTTAATTTGTTAGAAAATTCTGGGTTAAGTACTAAAATCATAAGTTTGTTTCAGTCATACAATCTTGCTAACCTATTTTTGGAGCCCACTAGAATAACTCCTACTAGTGCCACATGCCTAGATAACATTTATACAGATATTATACCAAACCACAAAGAAATGATTAATTTAATAGACTCAGATCATTGCGGCCAGCTGATCACTATTACAAATCAAAACAAAAAAGTTATTAAAAAAGATATCACTGTCAACCAAAAAACAACTAAACGCTTAGAAACATTTAAAACTAAACTCTTAAGTAAATTACCACTTTTGTTGACTAATGATGGCCCTAACAAACAATATAATGATTTTTTTAATATGTATTGCACACAATTTGATAAAACATTCATTACAAAGACATTATCAGTCAATAGTAACGCTTCCTTCAGTGACTGGGCCACCATTGGTATACATAAAAGTAGAAAAAGACTTTATGAATTATATGATGAACGAATTTGTATAAACACTTCTGAATTTAATTTATATGTTAAAAATTATTCTAAAATATTTAAAACAGTCTGTAGTATGGCCAAGTCACGTTATTTGAGTTCAAAAATTAAAAATAGTAATAACATTATTAAAATGACTTGGAATGTCATTAATAGCGAAACAGGAAGGTCATGCAACCGAAGTAGTGACTACAGCCTTGCTATTGATGACAATGTAATTAGATCAGATTCCCAGGTTGCCGCGGCCTTTGAAAATTTCTTTGCAGAGATTCCCGTGTCAACCACTAAATCTCTAAGCTCATCACCCACTGCTGCAGAGTCTTTACTTAAGGAAAACGTTCCAGTTTGTGATTCGGAATTTCACTTCGAATTTGTCACTTGTACAGATATAATTAAAACTTTTCACATGTTAAATGTTAAAAAGACTGCAGATCTATGGGGTAATTCTGTGGATGTTGCTAAGACAATTATAAACATTGTAGCACCTACTTTAGCTGTTATATTTAATAATTGTATTGAATGTGGTGAGTTTCCTGATCTTATGAAACACAGTAAAATAATACCGTTGTTTAAATCGGGCAGTACATCAGACCCTACTAATTATAGACCTATTTCCGTACTACCCACCTTTAGTAAAATTTATGAAAAACTTATTTTAAATCAATTGCAAAGATTTTTCAATAACAATAAATTACTGAATAATAAACAGTTCGGTTTTACAAGGGGTCGTTCAACTACCGATGCCGGAGTTGAACTTTTAGGACATATTTATAGTGCATGGGAGGACAAATGCGATGCTTTGGGCATTTTTTGTGATTTGTCCAAGGCATTCGATTGTGTTCTTCATGAAACCTTAATCAGGAAACTTCACCACTACGGAATCCGGAACGCCTCTCTGGATCTTCTCACTTCTTACTTAAGTGATAGGATTCAGAGAGTTGATGTTAACGGGAAAAGGTCACCCGGATCTGTAGTAAGAATGGGGGTCCCACAGGGCTCAATACTTGGACCATTTTTATTTATTATTTATATCAATGACTTGCCTTACCTCATAAAGGACGAGCATGATATAGTGCTGTTTGCAGATGACACTTCACTTTTATTTAAACTCAAACGTCAACAGCTGGTTACTGACAGTATAAATAGTGCCCTCGCAAAAGTAGTTAGCTGGTTTAATGTTAATAATCTACTTCTTAACGAAAAAAAAACGAAATGTATTAAGTTTACGATACCAAATGTTAGACAAGTAGAAACTCGTGTTCTCATAAAGGGTGAAGAGTTAAAACCCGAAAATTCCACTGTATTCTTAGGCATAACTTTGGATGCCAAGCTTCAATGGGCCCCCCATATAGATAAATTGTCAAAAAAGCTTAGCTCTGCAGCATACGCCGTTAGGAAAATTCGTGATTTAACTGATTTAGAGACAGCCCGTTTAGTTTACTTTAGTTATTTTCATAGTGTGATGTCATACGGTATTCTGTTGTGGGGAAATGCCGCCGATATTCAGACAATTTTTATTTTACAAAAAAGGGCAATTCGTTCCATTTATAAATTAAGTCCCAGACACTCCCTCAGAGACAAGTTTAAAGAGATTAATATAATGACTGTGCCTTCTCAGTACATTTATGATAATCTTTTGTATGCACATAAAAATATTAATCTGTTTAAAAAATACAGTGATATCCATAACATAAATACTAGGAACAAACACAAATTTGTTGTTCCTACAACAAGGCTCAAGAAAATAGGTGGCTCGTTTAGATGCCAATGTATACGTTTTTATAATAAACTTCCTAGCCACATTCAAGAACTAAGCATTAATAAATTCAAATCTTTTATAAAGCTAAAACTATGCCAGAAAGCCTATTATACTGTAAAAGACTATATTGAGGACAAAAAAGCTTGGGATTGAGCTGCTCCAATAGGTCTAGACAGTGAATGCTGTTTATTTTTTATTTTGCTGATTTACACTTTGGTTTTTTTTTTTTTTCTTTCTTTCTAAATATCTATTTATATACAGAATGACATGAACATTTACTGTTTAAAGTCTTATATTATTTTAATTATTGTGAATGTGAGGACTATGTGGGTCATTGTTTCCGTTTTAGTCATGGTCTGGCAGTTTGAGTGGTTTATGCGGTCTACACAAATGTCCTGTCCTTGGTATTACTCGTCGAATCGTTGAGCTCCTTAAGTTCTGAGTTGAGCTGCACGGTTACTGACGAATACGTGCACCGACTGCACAGGTCCACTCAATCTGTGTGGTTCTTTCCTCAAAAGACCACTTCAGACACCAATCTACATAGTCCTCAAAGATCAAAGATTATTTCCGGATTTTTATATACACATTGACATTGATGAATATTATATAAACAATGACATGGATATTTACTTAGTAAAGTATCTTATTTTTTATTATTATTATTGTGAGTGTGAAGACTATGTGGGTCATTTCTTTTTTCTGTTTTCCTTCTTAGTTAATAGTTAATCATGGTCTGGCAGTTTGAGTAATTTATGCGGCCTACCCAAATGTCCTTTCATTGGTATTGTTCGTCGAATCGTAAGGCTCCTCAAGTTCTGAGTTGAGCTGCACGATTTTTGACAAATGCGTGCACTGACTGAACAGGTCCGCTCAATCTGTGTGGTTCTTTACTCAAAAGACCATTTCAGACACCAATCTACATGGTCTTCACATGATCTGACCAAGATTATGTCTGGACTTTAAAAGAGACTGTGACCTCTGAGTTTGTTTCGGCCTTTCTTCTCAGAGTAGTCAGATAGGAAACGCCGACCTCATCTAGTTTAAAAAAAAATATGATTGACATGTAAAAGTGTTTGTACAAACCTACTTACAGAAAATAAATCATTTATCATTTATCCATTTATTAATTTTTGCTTGAGTACGTATAGTTTTTTTATTGTATTTCTTGGTATATTGGCGTTGCTAGCTGACATATGGCAAATAATTTAATTTAGCGTTCTGTGTCTTGTAATGTTAATTGCTTTGCATACCTTGTATTGTATTCAGTCAAGTATATTTTCTAACTGAACAGACAGCTGTGCTGCTGGGGAGTTTGTTCCGCCACTTCTTCTTCCCAGCGAAAGCACTAGGAAGTGGTGAAGGGCGGGCGTTTTGGGGGACTGTCTTTTGTAATTTTGACGTTCGAAAAGTGCTGATTCTCAGCCTAGTTTGAATAAATGACTTTTGATTTTGATTTTGATTTTATAAAAAGTGCAAGTATTTTTATCAATAAATAATTTTGGTTACAGCTATATTATATTAGTATATGAAACTAAAATCAATAGGAAACGTCAGAAGCTATGTGCACGGTTCCAATTGGTGGTTTCTATGGAGAAGAGTCGGCAAGAAACTCCACGGTTACTCAAAATAATTGGCTTTTACAATGTTAATAGGTAGGGGAGGACAGTGTAGGCCTGTCAACAAGTACCAGGTACTTAAAAAAATAGAAGACATTTTAAAAGCCAATTGTTTTTAAAAGAGTGACCGTGGAGTTTCTCGCTGGTTCTTCTGCATAGGAAACCACCATTTGGAACCGTGCATCTAGCTTCTGACGTTTCATAAGTGCCCATGTAGGTTTATGTGAAAGAAAATATTTTGATTTTGGTGCTGTGAACCACGGGCCGGACCTAGCAAGGTCAATCGGAGCTAATAAGACGCAGGACTATTTATGTTAACATAGCAGAATATACCGATATCGTTCCAGCGGAGGAACTAGTTCCGGAAACTATTAGGCAACGGTACAACACTATTCTATTATGACATATTATTGTAAACAAACGAATGAATTAACAAAATAATAAAAAGGTCTGTTATACGGAAATTCACCCAAATATCAATACTTTAGCCATAAATTCATGATCGCGTTACAATTATATCATCGAATGTCTATTATTGTATGTGTTATTGCATGAAAACCGGCTACTAACCTGTGCAAAGAAAGTTGAGGTTGATTTTCATTCTTCCTTGCACCACACTTCACAATACAACACACAGGCATGTTGAATTGCGGTTTTTCAACATTTACATGCAGTTTTAAAGGTAAAGTCCTCGTAATTTTCTCGCAAATCTCAATAATACAAAAAATAAACA
>OX451386.1:0-147437 GCA_949629135.1 Eremobia ochroleuca | reverse complement strand
GTAACGACTGTCCACGAATGACAGCCGGGACCAACGGCTTAACGTGCTTTCCACGTAATTTGTGTGGCGTGATCACTTCACCCGATTCACGAAATGTCGTGAATCGGGTCTATAGTCTAGGAAAAAAGAAAAAATAAAACAATTTTGAGATTTTCACTAAGTTTCTGTTTGCTATTTTATTTTAAAACCCCACAAAATAATAATGTTTTGACAACTAAAATACTAGCTTTGAACTTATACAACGTGTAACGTTAAATGCGCAAAACCTCTTAAGGTGTCATTGTGCTCATCATTATGAACAACTTTTACTATGGGACCAAACCGGAAATCGCGAAAAAAAAATCAGCTGTTCCCTACATTTATGTTCGCATAACTCGTCAAAATGTAGGGAACAGCTGATTTTTTTTTCGCGATTTCTGGTTTGGTCCCATAGTAAAAGTTGTTCATAATGATGAGTACAATGACCCCTTAAGAGGTTTTGCGCATTTAACGTTACACGCTGTATAAAATGACCATTAATGATAAATGATAAATGATTTATTTTCTGTAAGTAGGTTTATACAAACACTTTTACATGTCAATCATATGTTTTTAATCTAGATGAGGTCGGCGTTTCCTATATGACTACTCTGAGAAGAAAGGCCGAAACAAACTCAGAGGTCACAGTCTCTTTTAAAGTCCAGACATAATCTTGGTCAGATAATGTGAAGACCATAATTATAGATTGGTGTCTGAAATGGTCTTTTAAGTAAAGAACCACACAAATTGAGCGGACCTGTCCAGTCAGTGCACGCATTTGTCAAAAATCGTGCAGCTCAACTCAGAACTTGAGGAGCCTTACGATTCGACGAACAATACCAATGAAAGGACATTTGGGTAGGCCGCATAAATGACTCAAACTGCCAGATCATGATTAAAACTAACTAAGAAATAAAACTGAAAAAAGAAATGACCCACATAGTCTTCACACTCACAGTAATAATAATAAAAAATAAGATACTTTACAAAGTAAATAGCCATGTCATTATTTTATAATAATAATAATAATATTAATTTCATTAGTACATCAAAAGAAAAATAAAAACACAGTACATAGCACACGGAAACAGTGGGTTGTACTACCAAGTTTTAAATTCTTGTCAGTTTTCCGGGCTCCTAAACTAGGTACGCAGACCTGTATCTTAGGAGTCGGAGATTTTACGGCTTCAATTTTTTTTTTAATACAACCGTGACTTTACGGTTTATATAAAATTCATCAATGTCAATGTGTATATAAAAATCCGGATATAATGTTTGATCTTTGAGACACCAATCTACATGGATTGGTGTCTGAAGTGGTCTTTTGAGGAAAGAACTACACTGAATGGACCTGTTCAGACAGTGCACGCATTCGGCAGTAACCGTGCAGCTCAACTCGGAACTTAAGGAGCTCAACGATTCAACGAGCAATACCAAGGACAGGACATTTGTGTAGACCGCATACACCACTCAAACTGCCAGACCATGATTAAAACGGAAACAATGACCCACATAGTCGTCACATAAAAAATCGATCGAATAAATCGCAGGTTCAAACTTTCAACGTTGCAGGCTTAGACTTGAGAGTTGAGTGTTTTTCACATGGCCAATTATATGTCGCTCTTCCAAGAGTAACCTCTACAGAAAACATGCTTGTATTGTGTAATGACAAAAAAGCTGTGAACGTGGTATATAAAGACATTCTGTATATATTTAGTATCAGCATTGCACCGTGCGAAGCCGGGGCGGGTCGCTAGTATCTTATAAAGCGGTCACCCTGGAAGAAACTATATCAGTTAAGTTTGTTGTATAAATAAATTTAGATAAATTTTGCTCATGGAAAACTCATATAAATGACATTTGTGTTAAAATAAATAATTTTATAGATACAAAATCAAAAGTCATTTATTGAAACTAGGCTGAGAATCAGTACTTTTCGAACTTCAAAAATTACAAAAGACAGTCCCCGAAACGCCCGCCCTTCACCACTTCCTAGTGCTTTCGCTGGGGAGAAGAAGTGGCGCAACAAACTCCCCAGCAGCACAGCTGTCTGTTCAGTTTGAAAATACTTGAATGAATACAATACAAGGTATGCAAAGTAATTAACAATTTACAAGACACAGAACGCTAAATTAAAGGATTTGCTGTATGTCAGCTAGCCACGCCAATATACCAACAAATACATGAAAAACCATACGTAATCAAGCAAAAAAAAAAAAAGAATAATATACCAAAATTAAAAATGTAAACAAAAACTTACTATTAAAAGCCTCCAGGTTTAAAGGGCGTGACCGCTTAGGTACATATTTATGCAATAATGGGTTCTGTTTACATAGCTGTCACTTGAATTCACAAATGATAAATTAGGAACATCGAAGTAAACTAAATAAACAAGTTATTACTAATGACAACAACAAAACCATGACCAGCAAAACGACCAGTCACCACAAGCAGTACCCGTTCACGAGCATAACACAAAGATCAGCCATTACCACCCTCGCCATATTAGAGGGAAGGAGGCAACCCGACCCGCGACGCTACCGCAAGCAATGACATCTCAGGGAGCATGACGAACTTGCTGCCGGTTGCTCAGGTAAGAATGATGATCAATCGTCGAGGTCACTAGCTAACCACATATTGCAATCAACTCATTAGAAAATATTGAAATGAGTAGGTTATGTCAATAATAAATTAAAATAAAATTAAACTGATTTGATTTATACAGTCAAATAAATATAACAAAAAAAAAACAATTATATGAACTCATATAACCTGTCAGTAAGCTAATTCTGGAGAAACAACATAATAATAATAATAATGTTTACTGTCGCAAAAAATTATACAGTTCACAAGGTGACTTATTGTTAGACACAAGTAAATGTATTGTGCTTTAGGTACTGATACTGTCTCCCAAACTAAGCGAAAACTTGTATTTTGGGTGGCAGTGTTCAGTCGTGTAAGTGACTTTATTTTACAGTTACAATTTTTGTGCGTGCGAGTGAACGTTGCCGCTGTTTACAATGGGTGAATAATTATATTATAATTTTAACTTAGGTGGACCATATATGTTGTTGGGTGAGTGGGTATGTGTGTATGAGTATGTAGATGAGTATGTGTATGTGTGAGTGATTGTATGCTATAGGTGTGGGATTTTGTGTGTTTTCGTATTTGTGTTATGTGCATGAAGATGGTGATGTTTGTGTGGTTACACGATGTATGTCAGTAGTTCTTCAGTTTTGTTATAGTCCATATTTAGAAGCCAGTCTGTAAGAGTGGATTTAAGTTTGTGGCTGTTTAGTCCTGCGATGTTGAGTTTCTTGTGTAAATCGTTGTATAGTTTTATGCTTAAGATATTAAATTGTCTTCTGGCAAAGAAAGTCTTACAGGGAATGCGTGGGCATACGGGCATCCCGCTACGTCTGCCTGGATCGGGGAGTGGGACACTTCGATGTCTTCTCATGGTGGCCTTGAGCACAAAGAGCTGTCGAACTGTTAGTACTTTGCAATCCGCGTATAGATTTTCAGTGGGGTATACAGGGTTACTGGCAACTCGACGTATTCCTTGCAGGACATCATAGTAGGGTTAAAATGCAACAAATTAAGCCACCAAATGTTCTACCGAAGTTCAGTAGTTTTTGAGTTAGTAAGGGTTTTAGATTTTTTGTGAAAAATCCCAGATTAAATTATTTGAAGCCAATTTGAAAATTATTCACGAAGCGGCTGTACTGAAATTGGAGTTATTATCATAGTTGACGCCGTAGCGGATCGTTTTTAATAATGAAAAGTTCAAAATGACTAAAACTTTGGTGAAGATCACTAATCAAACATTTTTTTTTTTGTAATTTTTGCTATTACTTCATACAAAATGTTGTCTTAGCACAAAAAAAAATACTACACCAGGTGTACAAATTATTAGTAAAATATCCTTGTCTTATCAGCTATCCAAAAAGGTATGATTGTCAATACTTTTGCGTGTGTGACAGGGAAAGATAGAAGTTTTATGGGGAGCAGGTAAAATTGCGAGACGGTCGACCTATTGTTCTAGAACAATAGTTCGACCGTCGTATTATTCGTAGTTTTTACCTGCGTTTGAATTCCAAACACTCGGCAAGCTTTATGATTGGTCACTATTGTTCCCTCGGTACGAGACAGGGTGCGACTTCACAAAATCTGGTCGTCAGCGTTAGTTAGTTACAACTCTACGTTGCGCAAGTTCGTGTTTTGTTATCTGGCTATATCCCTGACTGTTGCCCCATATCTTGCTCTTGTGTTGTGCTGTGCGTTCATAAGTGCTGACTATGGCTGCATATTCTAATCAACAATACGCTGACATATTGTACTGTTACGGACATTGTGACGGTAACGCTGCTGAGGCGCGAAGATCATATCAACTGCGCTTTCCAAACCGCCGACTCCCCCACGTTAGTGTCTTCGGATCGACTTATCGGCGATTATCTGAAACTGGCAGTGTTCAAAGAAGCAGGCAAATTGACACTGGTCGTTCTCGGAGATGCACGGCTGAGGACGAGGAGCTGATTCTTCAACGTTTTATTGACGAGCCCAACATATCTACAAACATCGTAGCGCGTGAGCTTGGTATGTCACAGTGGAAAGTCTGGTCTGTAGTTCACTTGTCAGGCCGACATCCATACCACCAACCCGTGCAGTCATTAGAAGAGGGAGATCCGCAGAGACGGCTTGAATTTTGTCGTTTCATGCTAAATGCCGATGCCGAAAGTGAAAAATTTTTGAAAAACATTCTGTGGACCGATGAGTCCCGATGAGTCATGTTTTGACCGTGATGGTATCACAAATTACCACAATTTACATTACTGGGCACCGAAGGGAGAAGGAAACCCTAAGAAACTGAAACCAACCGCATCGCAGCGTAAGTTCTCGCTTAATGTTTGGATGGGTATTATCGACGATAAGTTAATAGGCCCACATATTTTACCCCGAACATTAAATGGGGAACTTTATGAAGATTTCCTAAGAAATCATTTAGCAGCACTGCTCACGGATGTACCCGAAGAAAGAAGGGCAAACATGATATACGACGGATGTCCAGCCCACTTCCGCATCACAATTCGACAATTGCTGGATGAAAACTATCCCAACCGATGGATTGGGCGCGGTGGGCCGATTCCGTGGCCTGCACGAAGCCCTGATCTGACGCCGCTAGACTTTTACGTCTGGGGTCATATGAAAGACCTAGTTTATGTGACCCCCGTAAATTCAATTGAAGAACTAAGGGAGAGAATAACAGATGCGGTGGACCAGATGAGGACCACAATCACATCAAGAATCACAAAAACCGAAGTGAGGAAGCGAATAAGAGCATGTATTCGAAACCGAGGGCAGCACTTCGAACAAGACGTGTGAAATACATGTTATTAAAGACCACAAATTGATATTGATTAAAAATAATAATAATTTTCACGAAATTGTTTAATTTGATTTTCCGAATAAACACCTTCTTGTACTAAATCAAAAACGATTTTCATAATGCAGTCCAAGACTTTGTATTAACTTTCATACCTTTTTGGATAGCTGATAAGACAAGAATATTTTACTAATAATTTGTGAACCTGGTGTAGTATTTTTTTTTGTGCTAAGGCAACATTTTGTATAAAGTAATAGCAAAAATTACAAAAAAAAAAAAATGTTTGATTAGTGATCTTCACCAAAGTTTTAGTCATTTTGAACTTTTCATTATTAAAAACGATCCGCTACGGCGTCAACTATGATAATAACTCCAATTTCAGTACAGCTGCCCCGTGAATAATTTTCAAATTGGGTTCAAATAATTTAATCTGGGATTTTTCACAAAAAATCTAAAACCCTTACTAACTCAAAAACTACTGAACTTCGGTAGAACATTTGGTGGCTTAATTTGTTGCATTTTAACCCTACTATGATGTCCTGCAAGGAATACGTCGAGTTACCAGTAACCCTGTATATAAGGCTTCTTAGTTATTACTTTGAGCACAGCAGCTCTTTGTGCTCTTTCGAGACCTAGAATTAGTGTCCTGCCGGCGCCACCCCAAGCAGGGATGCATAAATATTGTCTTGAGTTAATCATACGCAGCTAATACGCCTTAAAGGGTGAGGCGTATTAGCTGCGAGGTACCTAGAAATGCCGTAATAACGGTCTTCCATGGCTACATAACCTCCACTCTAAGGTATGGTATTATTCAAATTCATTTATTGTTTGTCACAGGTGAAATATCAGCTCTTATGATTGTTATAAAGGATCGCTGTAACATACCTATAAGGTGTACAATATTTAATGCTGGTCCCGTATTTATTTAAAACTAGCTGTGAATATCCGCTTCGCTGGGTCATTTTTAATTTTATAGTAATTTGTTATGTGAATAATCTATCACTACTTACTTCATAATTTTTTCATATCTACTAAACATTTTTATCAATGTTAAAAGTAGTCTAAGTTACTCCTTATTACATCAGCTACCTGCCAATAAAAGTCCCGTCAAAATCGGTCCAGCCATTTCAGAGATTAGCCGGAACAAACAGACAGACAGACAGACAAAAATTGTAAAAAATGTTATTTTGGTGTATGTACCGTATATTTATATTCATATGCATGTAGTAAAAAACGGTTATTTCAATATTACAAACAGACACTCCAACTTTATTTATATGTATAGATTAAAATCGTTGTGCGTCCTAAGTCAGGGTCCGTCATTCGTCATGCATTAACATAATTGTTCATTCTCAAAGTCGGACAAAAGAAATAAGTAGTAGACATTGATTTGATACTAATTAAATTATTAATTATTTCATTAAAATTAAATTAGTCATTAATGTCATCCAAATTAGATTATTCACTCATTTCATTAAAATAAAATTACTCATTGATGCCATATAAATATTAATTATTCATTGATTTCATTAAATATCTCACTGATGGCATACAAAAATAAATTACTCATTGAGACATTAGCATAGCTTATGTAATGGTGTAGTCACCAGTATAATTGTCTTTAAAAAAGTCATTGATTGAATAGTAGGCTTTACTTATCAACAATTCCTTTAGTTATTTTTTTTTTTTTAACTGTGTGAGTTTACACTGCTTTTTACATAATTTGGTAGTTTGTTATAGATTTTGACTCCTATCCCAAATATACTCGTTTTAAACTTGACTGTTCTACACTTGATTACGCTTAATACGAGGGCGGTTCAAATATGATCGAGACAAATACTGTAGATGGCGCGCATGTATGTTTTTAAGTTCGAGGCTTGAGTATGTGATAGCTGCAGTGTCGTCTTAAGTCTATTCGGCGCCGGGGTGCGGGGCTCAGCCTGCGCCCTCGTTTTCCTTTACACTGCAGCGTAGCACGCGACCGACGACACACTGCAGTATGAAAGGGGTCCTAGTCAACCAAGAAAACACAATACACGTCATTTTGATAATTAATTTATTTATTTCTCTAAAATACAAAACTAAAATAAAACTTGAATTATACAAATTAAACCCAATTATACAAATAAAAAACAAAACTATTCTCCATTCGAGACATTATGTCCATTTTCTGGAATTAACACTCTAGAAAAGGTCAAAACCTACCTCTTCAAAAAAGTGAAGATTTTTCGATGAATCTTCTAAAAACTATACTTTTATTTTAACATGAAAAAGAACGTGATGCAAAAACAAAGAAAAAAAGGAACCTATTAGTTGAGAAATCAATAGAATTATGAGTTAATTACAATTAACAGTGATTGTAATGGCGAAAAACACCAGCAATCCAACTGTCGTTTATATTATTATTTAATTGATAAATATCTATTTATTATATGTACATACATCAAACAAACTCAATTTTGCTTGCTTTTGAGTTGGCAAAGATTTTAATTAAATCATTTATTTTTATATCAATTTTGGATTCTATACTTACAATAGCTAAGTTTGTCAGTCTGTCTTGGGTCATGGTTGATCGAAGATATTTTTTTATTAATTTTAATTTCGAAAAGGATCGTTCACCTTCAGCTACTGTAACAGGCAGTGCTAAATAATAGGTCTTTACCTATGAAATTGCCGTTTTGTATGAAAAAATTTAAACGAATTTTTTTCATGTATTTTTTATTTGTATTAATCGAAGTAATCACCCATGCAATCAATGCATCTTTTCCAACGCAGTGGCAGATTATTGATGCCCTTCTTAAAGAAATCAGCTGGACGGGAGGCAACAAATTCTTCAAAGGCATTTTGTACTGCCTCTCGGGTATTGAATTCTTTTCCCGCCAAGAAGTTATCCAAATTCTGGAAAAAGTAGTAGTCTGTAGGCACAAGGTCTGGTGAGTAGGGCGGATGACGGGAGCTTCCAACCCCAGTTCTTGCAACTTGGAGACCGTCTGCTGTGCAGTATGAGGTCGCGCGTTGTCGTGCAGGAGCAGCGGAGACGAGCGATTGGCCAATGCTGGTTGGAGATGTGCCAGCTTCTCCATCATTGTGTTCAGTTCTTCACAGTACACATCTGCAGTAATGCTCACCCCGTTTGGTAAGAAGCTGTGATGAATCACACCGGCGCTAGACCACCAAACAGTGCCCATCACTTTTGTAGGGGTAAGTTTTCGATTAGGGCATTGTTTAGGTGCTGAACCAGGATCCAACCAACTTGCTGAGCGCTTGCGGTTATCAAACAGAATCCCTTTTTCATCGCAGGTAACAATGCGGTTCAAAATTCCTTCATTTGTGTGTCTGTTGAGCAGTGCAAGGCACGTCTCGACGCGTACTTCGCGCTGGCCATCATTGAGTTCGTGGGGCACCCATTTGTCAAGCTTTTTACCTTGCCAATTTGACGCAAATGGACCAATATTGTTTTGACGCTAACGTCGAAAGCTGCTGCTAATTCAGCCGTAGATTGTGTATCATCAGCTTCCACAATCGCCTTTAATTCGTCACTGTCGACCAAAGTCTTCGGACGACCGCGAGGTTCATTTTTCAGGTCGAAATTTCCAGAACGGAAGCGAGCAAACCAATAACAGGTGGTGCGTTGGTTTGTAGTGTTAGCTCCGTAAACGTCGTTGATGTTGCGTGCCGCTTGTGCCGCGTTGCTGCCACGACCGTACTCATATTCCATAATTACTCGAATTTTTAACGTATCTATGATGACGAAAAATATTGAAATGCGATGAAAATGTAACACTAATCAATAAACAAATGACTACTTTTCGAAACTAAATTCCATGTTTTTAAAGTAAAATTTATTTGAAATTTGAATTCTTAGGCAAACAAAAATTATTTTGATTTGAAATGGCCAATACTGCAGAACGGCAATTTCATAGGTAAAGATCTAATATATACGTAGAGATGTTGAGATATTTGGAAATGAGGAGATTAAATTATTAGAATATATATAGCTTAAAATATCAGTGGGAGTACTTGCTGCATGCATTGGGAAAAAATATTGGCAACAAAAATAAATCCTCCCCGTCAATATCAAATCTATTTTTAAATGTTAGTTTTTCTTGGAGCCGAGAACATTGAGATTTTTTTTCATGCATATCTAATTTCCTCCAGCATTCAATGTTTTGGAAGAGTGAAAAAACTGAATTGTGTTCCGTCAGCAAATCGAATCTCTCATTAAATTTCGAGATAGCAGTGTCCAGTAGAAAAAAATAAAAACATCCTTTAAATTTGTTGGTTGGGTCTAAAATGGTCTCATCTGCAGCCTCGTAATCAAAATGTGTTTTTCGGGGACGTGGACGAGCAGTTCCTTTAAATTCTGTTTCGCATTCTAACTCTTCAGCAATTATTTTTGCATCAGATAACAACTGTTCAAACGCACTATCGGTGCGGTATTGCTCCAAATCTTTTTTAACCAGATTATAATAATAATAATAATAATAATAATAATAATAAAATTTATTCAAGAATGAAGTAAAACATAAAGATTCACATTAATTACATGCGAGGTTAAATTTAATTCTAACTGTAATGTAGCGACCTGCCTGATATAGGTTTATGAAAACCTGTGTTTCAGGCCATCACTTTACAACAAACATTTAAAAACAAGACAACAATAAATTTATTTGAAGCTAAATTAAAAAGAATATAATGACTAAAATAGTAATCATTCTAAAACTAAAATTTTTGTAAGATATAATATGTTTAAATAAATTAACGAATAATATGAAAGTAGATAAGGTAAAGACTAATATTAAGCTTATTTTATAATTTCCAGCAGTTTTTCCGTGTCTGAGTAATTGAGTTTTCCCAAATATTCCTGTACTAGTAAATTACACCTATTATATGTTAAACTATAAATCTTTAGCACTCTGTTGAGCTGATTATACAAGTAGGGTCCTAAAAAGAAGTAAAATCGATTAGCGAAAGCGTGTTTAGTCTGAGAGTTAGCACAAACCAAATCTTTTCTTCTCCTATCTGAAGGTACTGGCTTAAAATCAAGCTCAGTGTGTTGGAGTAAAACTACATTCAAAACAAATAATTGACGTATTGTTAGCACCTCACAAGCCGTGTAAAGCTGGTGTGTAGGAAATCTGAATGGACGAAAAGTAGCAACCTTTAGAACTGCTCTTTGAGCACGTTCTAGGTGCAGTAAAATTGATTTAGCGGCACCACCCCAGGACGTTATGCAGTAGGTAATAATAGATTGACACAAAGCCAAATAAACTTGCTTAATTAATTTAAAGTCGGCTATGTTACGTAAATTTTTAAAAATGTATATTAGTTTACGCACTCTATTGCATAATAAATCTATATGTTTGCGGAAATTCAGATTTGTGTCAATCGTGACGCCTAGATATTTGATATGGTCGGTTTTAGCTAAAGTGGGACAAGTGCATGCAATGTCAGCATAATGTAAATTACAATTGTTATGCGCTTGGATGTTTAGGTTAGTAAGCGTTGGATTAGTGTTTCTCATTGTAAATAATAGGTACTTGGTTTTATCTGTATTTAATGTTAAGAGATTTTCATGAAGCCAATTAGACACAGTATTAAAGCCATTCTGTGCTACCTCATATACCTCAGTTTTTGTTTTAGCTGTGAACAGTAGAGCTGTGTCATCCGCATATGACACAATTGCACCCTTTTGAAGTGTCAAATTGCATAGGTCATTTATATAAATTAAAAATAAAGTAGGGCCCAAAATACTGCCTTGTGGGATTCCATAGCAGCTGTTCTTAAGATCGGAACTCATATACTGACCTATTTTTACACACTGATGGCGGTCGCTGAGGTAATCAGATAAAAGTTGCAATTGTAATCCCCGTATTCCCAGCCTTTCAAGCTTGTATAAGAGCAAAGGACAAGAAATTGTATCAAATGCCTTGGCCAGGTCTAAAAATATCCCTATGGTGTGCATGCCGTTATCCAGGTTGGTGGTTATACCATTTATCAGACGGTGAACAGCCTGGCTTGTTGATCTTTTAGGCCTAAAACCAAATTGATGATCAGAGAGTAATTTATTACTTTCAAGATAATTTACTAATCTACTGTTTATAATTTTTTCAAAAATCTTTGAGAGGCCCGTTAAAACTGATATTGGTCTATAGTTACTTACACAATTTTTGTTTCCTGTTTTAAACACAGGAGTGACTAAAGCTTTCTTAAGTAATTTAGGAAATATACCTTTTGTTAAGCATAATTGAAGGATGTGAGTCAAGGGAGGGGCAATGACGTATTTAAATCTTTTAAGTATGCTATTAGGTATGTCATCACATCCTACGGCACAGATTTCCTTTAACCCATCTATTATACTAACTACCTCATTAACATCCGTATCTAATAAGACAAAAGAGTTTCGGGTTGCATAAGTCTTAGTTTGGCTTTGAATAGAAAAACATCTATTATATGATATAGTTTTCTCTGCTAAGTTTTTTCCGACGTTAATAAAAAAGCTGTTAGCTTTATTTACTGCTTCGGTTGGGCTAAGCTCAGTAGATAAAAGATCAAGCGCAGGTTCAATATTTTTCGACCTAAATGTATTAGTTTTTATGAATTTCCATATAAGTTTATTGTTTTTCCCTGCTTTCTGTAGTTGACTTTTATCATATTGTTTTTTTAGCTTTTTTTAACAGATTATTACAGAAATTCCTATATCGTTTGTAAACAACTGAAAGTAGTTCATTGTCCGGTGCATTTTTCGATTGTTGGTGAAGTTTATCTCTATGTCTGATACAGCGAACAAGTCCGGGCGAAATCCATGGTTTAATGTTACTATACTTTCTAGGTATTACTTTAGTAAATGTATTTTTCCTTATCGCAGATTGTAACAAATCGACAAAGTATTGTAGAGAAACGTTTGGATTATGTGAATTGTAAACGGGGTCAAAATTAATACCGCGTAAGTCATTTTCAAGACTCGTCATATTGAGTTTAGTATAGCTGCGCATGCAGTTTTTTCTAGGTGAAGGTATTTGTAATGTTAGTAAAACAGCTTGATGGTCGGTTAGTGACGAATTAGTAACCAATGTTTTGGATGTACTTTTTGATTTTATAAGGATATGGTCTAGACAAGAGCCACTCTGGTGGGTTGGGTGATAATGAGCTGGTAAAAGTCCATGAAATGAGCAAATGTTCAGGTAATTATGTGAATGAGTATCGATTTTCTCGGCACCAATGTTTATGTTGATGTCACCTATCAGTACGATATTTTTAAATGACGATAATTTTTCTAAATTAGAGTTAAGCGAATCTAAAAACCCGTCAATACTTTGGGATGGAGGTCTATAAATAGCTATAATTACTGTATCGGGAACAATTTTAATTACTAAACAGTTGCAGTCTAGAAAATGAGGTTCTTCTACTACTGCTCTTAAACTATTTTTAATATAAACAACTATGCCATCATTCTGATTGAATGATCTATCGCTTTTGTGAAGATTATAGCCATCGAGAGATGGTACAATGGTCGTTTGTTTGGACAGCCAACATTCTGTCAGGACGATAATGTCACAGCAAATGTCAAGATTTTGTAGCAAAACTTGTAAACCGTTATAATTTCGGGTTATACTGCGTATATTTTGTGTAAGTAACGTCAATGTTTTGTCCCCGGAATAGACTATATTTTTACACTCCTCAACATTACAGGTTAAAGCTTCAGACACGGAAAAACTATCCAGATCACAGATTAGCTGATTGGCCATAAACCAAAATGAATGTGGAAGCTAACCTACTGTTTATGTGCTTAATTAACAAAGGATTCGACGGCGCTCCTAGGCGCCTTCATAGTCAATGGAATTAATATAATTGTCTTCTGCATATTTACGTGCTGGGCAATTTGTATCTCCAGTCGGATGATCATTTTTCCTCTTGAAACGTTTGCAGGTCGCACATTGAGGCGGAGAACCTTTATTAGTGCATTCTTTGAAAGAATGCCCCGTTTCCCCACAGAGGTTGCAAGTAGGGCCAGTTTCTCTGCAAAATTTGGCTGCGTGTCCGAACTGCTGGCAGTTAAAGCACCTGGTCACAATAGTGAAATCTTTCACTGGACATGATGTCCAATTTATGAAAATTCGGCCTTGGTCCATCATAATTTTCCTGATATTGGCAGGAACTTCCAATATATAATTGCAAGTAGGACGATCTTTCTTTCCTGACTTATGGCTCAATTTTACACTTTTTAAAAAGGACTCATTATTGGTATTCGGCAATTTATCTGCAAGGTTTTGTACATAAATGCAGTCAAATACCTCTTTTTCAGTAAGGGCTACCGGGACACCAATAACGGCAATCCTAGGGCGGCGTTTAGATGGTTCTTCAACTGTTAGGCCTGAGGACACTAGCTTTTGTTAGTTTTTTAATTTATCAATGTCGCCTTTGTTATCCGTCCTAATAATAACGCCTCCGTTTCTAATTTTCCTTAATCCGCGAACATGCAGTTTTAATTCCTCAGGCGAGATAATCTTCTGTACCAGCGACTTGGTGTCGTCACTGGTTTTCGTTTTATCACTTGGATAAATAGCAATAGAACTGAGATTTGCTGGGCGAATAAATTTATCAGCGCCTTTCTTTACCATGTTGGCATAGGAGGCACCTTCTGGTTCGGTTCGGCTCATTTTAGTGTCCATAACTTCTTTGAATTGGCAAAGAGATTCCGCAACATTCTGCTGCACTTGAAGGTGCTGGATGGTGGTGTGCGCCTGGATAGTCTTCTGCTTTAGGGATTGGTACAGCACGGCCATCTGAGACGACCCATGCGAGACTTTTCGACAGAGATTGGTGACACGCAGTTTCTGTTCGGAATTCATTTTTCCCTCCGCCACAATCGAGCAAACTTCGCTCAAAATTGTGTCGATGGAACCAATCCATCTCTGAATCTCCGATGTAGAGACGCATTCGGCTGGTAATTCGTTCTCCGAGGCTGCAGGCGGCGCTGGTTCTCTTGTCTGGTTTTGATCAGCAGGCGATGGCGTCGGTGGGGGACTTCGACGTAGCAATTGGCTGCGGCCGAACGGGCTTTCTCCTGGGTTAGACATAATACTAACACAGAAAACGCTGATTGTCTATAAAACTATTCAGTTCATCTTTCACAACGCAAAAAATTAGTTAATAGTCAACACTCAACATTTCACTCAATAAGTCTGACTCCACAAATTATTGCCATAGCATTATTCGTATTTATTTAATTAATTTCTTTACAATCAACAAAAAGATGCACGTCCGCTTAGTCTCACGTCTCGATATCTATCGATTAATCATTTTGGTAGCCTCTGAAATAATTACGTCTGATTTTTGCAAATTTTTGCTTACAATATTAATCTTTAGTAAAATATTGTACCATATAACTACCGAACATATGAATCTATAAGACTTTAATTTGGCTATTAATGAACTCGCTATGTTTTTTGTGTCGCTATCATACTTGTTATTTGTAAAAATAGAGTAAAATTAAATTTTGCGCATACGTATTTGTCGTAACCTGTATATGATACTATGCAATGGCTGTACGGTGCACGTACATGGGTTTTAAAATATATTTATTACAATAAGTTAGCCAGTAGGCTCGCGTATTTGCACTTTGGACGCGACCTACATTTGGCAGTGCATTGACACTGACATATTGCATTATTCCATGCATTCTATGTATATTACATTTTTAGTGTTCAATTAGACGTGGTTTGAGTCGGACAACTTGCATTTTTATTTAGATTCATCCCGTTGAGCATTCACTGACATTTTATGCATTTACATTTAATTTGACATTCTGCATTACATTGACATCTTACATTTGCATTGACATTACTTATGTTAGGGAAGCACCCTACATAGTTTTTTGGTCCTTCGTAACTATTGCAAGTACTATACAGTCCGATACGTCGGTCGATAAGTCGCCGCGCGGGATCTGTGTCGTGTCGTGTCATACCGTACCACGTGTGTTGCCGTGCAGGAGCATTCGGGGAGGTGGCAGCGGTCCAGGTTCCAGAGCGTCACATTGCATTGCATTTGCATACAGGGAGAGTTCCTGAATTTCAAGTAAGATCGTTCATTATTTATCTTACGGCTTTACAATGGAGGGTTTCATCGTGCGTCAAGCGGAGATCCTCGAGGAAGTGAAGAGAATCCATTCTAATTTTAAGAAGGATTCAGCGAACAGGAAGACCACCGATTACATTCGTAAAAGGCTTGAGAGGTTAGATATACTATGGGCGGAATGTGAGGAGAAGAACCGGGAGCTGAGTGCAGTAGAAGAGAAAGATCATCAATATTTCACCGGTAACATTTATGAGGTCATTAAAAGCTGGTACCATGGAACGCGTCAGGAGATTGCAGCGTTCGAGATGAAGACTCTTGCTGGACCCAGTAACGCCGGTCATAGTAAGTTAAACATTGAGTTTGACAAAACCCTGTTCGAGACATCTGTAGGAGCAGAGGACAAGCTACTCGAGTTACAGCAGTTGCAGCAAGCTAACTTCCGTGCATTCACTAGGTTAGTGAATCGAAGCCTAGACGAGGTTAAGGAGAAATGGGAAATTGAGGATATGCTTAAGAGTGTAGAGTTTCGGTGGACTGCGATTGACAGGTTACATTTACAAATTGATGGCATAGCAGAGGGGAATTTACAGGGCTATTATGACGAGTTCTGTCGTCACGAAAATGCATTTACAAATATGAAACGGGCGCTGAACTCGAAATTAAACGCTTCTATACATCAACAGCAAACATTGCCTAAAATTGACATACCTATATTTAACGGCAACTATACCTTATGGCCTACCTTTATGGATCTCTACGTAGAAGCGATTCATAATAATTCAGCGATTGCAAAAACTCAGAAAATGCAGCATCTAAAGGGTAGACTTCGCGGTGAAGCGGAAAAGCTCGTGCAGCATTTGCACATAGCACCCGAAAATTATGACACGTGTTGGGAAATTTTGAACCATAGATATAATAATAAGTTTCTGTTATTTACCAGAAATTTCCAGGTATTTATGCTTCAACCTAATTTGCAAAAACAATCTGCGTTCGACCTCAAGCGGTTATATGACACTACCAACGAAACCATAAACGCGATACACAACTTGGGCATTGATACAAGCTCATGGGATCCGATTCTAGTTTACGTGTTGTGCGAAAAATTAGACCCCGAAACGTATTCGGAATACATGCAGTCCAGGTCGGATCCGCGCGAGATACCAACATACAATCATTTTATGGATTTCGTTGAAAACAAGTTTATGGCATTAGAACCATTGCACAGGAAAAAGCCAGAAAACCTACATCAAAACCACATTTTAAGACGCCACATCCGTTCGGAAAAAATTCCAAGTCACAACCCAATAAAAGTTCAGCAAACTACTCTCGCAATTTCCATGCGTCAAACGCTGGACAATTCAGCAAGATTATTTGTCCATTGTGCAATACGAATCATGCATTATTTCAATGTTCTAAATTCGCTGACATGCTGAGTCCGGAAAAAATGGCATTTATAGAAAACAATAAAATATGCAAAAATTGTTTGTATGTGCATACTAAGGGTTACGGTGCATCACAGAAAAGATGCAGAGATTGCAACGAACAACATAACACACTTCTGCACAGCGATATTGTGAAGTCAGCGAAAACGCCCTCAGCAACACAAACAGCACCTAAACTGTCGTCATCGACTTCAACTAGGTCAAATAAAAATCTGCAAAACAACTTCGCATCAAATAATGATGATGAAATATTATTACCAACAGCATTATTGCAAGTAGCCACTGCTGGAGGTGACTACATTACACTAAGGGCTCTAATTGATCAAGGCTCACAAATTACGTTGATAACGGAGAATGCAGCTCAAAGGTTGGGCATAAAGCGTCAACAGCTGAGTGCGAACATAAGCGGCATCGGTACTTTATCTAACAGGAGTAAAGGAAAGGTCCATCTATCCTGCAAGTCCTTATATAACGACTTCCAGTTTACAACAGAAGCGTTAATCATGACACGGGTAGTAAACAGTCTGCCTAATATTACATTTGCAAAGAAACCTTGGGCTCATGTGACAGACATCACACTAGCCGACCCAGATTACAACTTATCTAGGCCCATTGACATACTTCTGGATGCACACGTATTTTCCGAAATACTCATGAATGGCTTAGTCAAAGGGGAGTTTAATGAACCCATGGCTCAACAAACACGGCTGGGGTGGATATTGTCAGGCAATGTCACCAAAACATTTAATTGCAACGTCGTAGTCAATGAAGTTCACGATTTGTCAAAATACTGGGAAGTGGAAGACATAAATGGAGATGCATGCAATTCTATGACGTCAGAGGAACGATATTGTGAGGAGTTCTACACTGCAACAACCGAGCGATTAGGTGATGGCAGATATGCAGTTCGTTTGCCAATGAAGCCTAATTTCAATCAGCTGCTGGGCAAGTCAAAGCCACGAGCTGTAGCACAGTTTATGCAATTAGAAAGGAGATTAGGCAGGGATGACAAATTATCAGATAGTTACATCAAATTTATGCAAGAGTACCTGCAAATGGGACATATGAAGGAGAGCAAACCTGGCTGCAACACGGCGTGCTACTTACCTCATCATGGAGTCCTAAAGCAGGACTCAGTGACATCAAAATTGAGGGTGGTTTTTAACGCCTCCCAAAAAACGGACACAGGTTACAGCCTGAATGACTTGATGGAGTGTGGCCCTAAGCTTCATCAAGATCTATTGACATTATTGTTAGGATGGCGGCTATACAAGTACGTCTTTACTGCAGATTGTGAGAAGATGTACCGCATGATCCTTGTCCACGAAGAAGACCAACACTTGCAAAAGATCTTGTGGAGGGAATCCAACCAAGGTCCTTTAAAGGAGTTCCAGTTACGCACAGTGACGTATGGCACCAAGGCAGCACCATTTCTAGCTCTTCGAACGCTGAAACAGCTTGCAGACGATGATGCACAGAAATATCCGTTAGCAGCGGATGTCATTACTAACGAAATGTACGTTGATGACGTCCTAAGTGGCAGCAACTCCATCGAACGAGCACAAGAAATTCAAAAGCAACTCATCGACATGCTGAGTGGAGCTGGCCTTACACTACGGAAGTGGTCAAGCAACGACAAGAACTTGATTGAAAGCTTATCTTCTTCAGATCTTAACCAAAAGACAATGCATTTTACAAACGATGGAATGACAAAAGCCCTGGGGGTTCAGTGGAATCCTACAACTGACACATTTTCGTTTACAAACAAAATACAATTTGACAATAAAAACCAATTGACAAAAAGAAAGCTGCTATCGGAAATCTCGAAAATTTTCGACCCACTGGGCTGGCTGACACCTTTGACAGTAAAAGCAAAACTGCTGTTCCAAAGCGTCTGGCTCTCGGGATGCCAGTGGGATGAAACCTTACCTGACAGCGTGCAAGAAGAATGGAAGCAGTTTACCAGCGATTTACACAACATAACCGAATACCAAATACCAAGGTGGCTGGGAGATATCACGAAACCATTCCAAGTACATGGGTTCTGCGATGCGTCCGAAAAGGCCTACGCATGCGCTATATACCTACTGACAACAAATGACAAAAACGAGCCTGCGACTAGACTTATCGCTGCAAAATCGAGGTTATCGCCAATCAACAAAAAGTTAACCCTACCGCGACTCGAATTATGTGGAGCGCTACTACTTTCACGGCTCATGAAAAAGGTCCTGACAGCCTTTAAATGGGACAATGTGCACAAAAATACATACGCCTGGACGGACTCTATGATTGTACTAGGATGGCTGCATGGGGACGTCACAAAATGGAAGTCGTTCGTCAGCAACAGAGTGCAACAGGTGCATGACGTAATTCCAAAACAGCACTGGAGTTATGTCAAGTCCGAGGAAAACGCTGCAGATTGTGCATCACGCGGAATCAGTTGTTCCCAACTATTGCAACATTATTTGTGGTGGCAAGGTCCCTACTGGATGAAAAATTACAGTGAACATACTTTTGACAAAATTACAATTACACCGACAACATGCGAATCAAAACAAAAACAAAGGCAAACGTATGTTGTGAAATGTGAACCGTCTTCAATAGTAATTGAATTATTAGACAGACACAGCGATTTGACTCGTATTACAAGGGTCATTGCCTGGATGAAACGTTTCATAAACAGCTGTTCGAACACCGACACTCATCGTACTAGTACTTATTTGACATCTACAGAACTACAAAGCGCTGAAAACCTAATAATGAAACATATTCAATTGCATGCCTTCAATGACGGCATGGTTGGCGCAGTGGTTAAGCGATTGACTGCTGCGCTGCGTGTCGCGGGTTCGATTCCCGCACGGAACAAATATTTGTATGACCTACATGTATTTGTTCCGAGTCTGGGTGTTTTTCTATCTATAATATGTATGTATTTACAAAAAAAAAAAAAAAAAAAATTGTATATAAGTAGTTTATCAGCCATCTTGTTACCATAACACAAGCATTAGGTTGCTTAGCTTGGGACAAATGGTGCTGTGTGAAATGTCCAGGGATTTATTATTATTATTATTAATGACGAGATTATGAGATTGAAGGAAAACAAAGGTTTGAGCACAAAAAGTAACCTTTTGAGTTTAAATCCATTCCTTGACAATCATGACATTCTGCGAGTAGGTGGAAGGTTACGTAACTCAAACTTACCCGAAGACACTAAACATCCAATTCTACTACCACATGACCATAAACTGACAGAGTTATTAATTTGGCAAGCTCACAGAAGAACACTACACGGAGGTCCTAAGTTAACCCTGACACATCTACGACAAAGAGTTTGGATCGTAGGAGGACATCGCGCCGTCAAAAAGGTCTTACACAAATGCGTAACATGTCGCCGATTTAATGCTAAACAAACAAACCAGATTATGGCTGATCTACCAGAGCCGAGAGTGACAGTATCTCGCCCGTTTACACACACAGGTGTCGATTTTACTGGACACATTGAAATCAAGGCATGTAAAGGCCGAGGCGTCAGAACGGTGCTAGCGTACGTTGCAGTATTTTTTTGTCTAGCGACAAAAGCCATTCATCTAGAACTGGTATCAGAACTATCCAGTACAGCATTCCTATCGGCTTTCAAGCGCTTCTGCGCACGTCGAGGTACGCCACGGGACATGTACAGCGACAACGGCACGAATTTTGTGGGTGCAAATCGGATACTACTGCGACAATACAAATGCATTGTAGAAAACATTGACAACTTCTTCTTGGGCAAAATATCAGAGATGGGAGTTCAATGGCACTTCAATGCCCCGGTCTGGCCAAGCGCAGGCGGACTGTGGGAAGCCGCTGTGAAGAGCATGAAATATCATCTCAAACGGGTCATTGGAGACCAACGTCTGACGTACGAAGAATTTACCACTCTGCTATGTCAGATAGAAGCTTGCTTGAACTCACGACCACTATGCACCGTTTCAGAGAACGCCGAAGAGATAAACTGTTTAACTCCAGGACATATCTTAACCGGCACATCACTCATGACAATTCCAGAACCCGACATGGACAATACTTACCGTTTAAACACGAGATGGCAAATTGTACAACAACTTAGCAAGGATTTCTGGAAGAAGTGGTCGCAAGAGTACCTCCAACAACTACAAGCAAGACTAAAGTGGAAACGACAGAATACTGACATAAAGAAAAATGACATTGTATGCATTAAAGACGAAAGGTTACCTGCAGGAAAATGGGCACTGGGTCGTGTAGCGGATTTACACCCTGGAAAGGACGGCCACACTAGGGTTGTGACATTACAAACTGCAAAAGGCGAAACTAAACGACCTATTACAAAACTGGTACCACTAGTGGAGGCTGAGGAACAAAACAACCCTGACACTGACAAACTCCCCAAAAACAGGCGGAACCGAGCTAAAAGGCTTACCTGGAACAGCTTAGTATGTTATATGCTGATGCTAATTATGACATTGATAACACCTACTGTCCAGCAAGATATGAAACTTACTCAACTGACAAAAAATCAAACACTTTACTTTGACAAGATTGCAGATCTACAAGAAATTAGAGATGAATGGAAACTGGTATTCTATTACAATATGACAAATTATTGGCGCAATGTGGACACTCTGCAAACATTCGTATCGCATATAAAGCAAACTCGTTGCGAAGAGTGGCTGATGCAATCTCAGGTTCTGATTAACCAACTTGAACAAAGCACGAGTGAACTAAATTATTACAACGAATTACTGAGGTCCCAGCGGATAATTCAAAACAGGTTCAAAAGAGGATTGATCGACGGAGTAGGATATGTTGCAAATTCGTTATTTGGAGTGCTAGATCAACATTTTGCAGAACAATATGAACAGGATATCGACACAATCCAACATAATGAAAATCACCTATTCCAGTTGCTTAAAAACCAGACAAGTGTTCTGGAAACCGAGAACAACATTGTACAGCGTAACGAAGCAACAATGGTGAAGCAGTTCACTTTAATCAACGATCACCTCACGTCCCTAGAAAACAAGACGCTCAAAGATAAACTTGAGAGTTCACATGCATTCTACATCATTACATCGGCCATAGCTGCAGAAAGAATGACCCAAAACTTAAAAGACATTCAAGAATCACTCATCAACACTCTGACAAATACGTACCAAGGACATATGGACGTACATCTATTATCACCGACCCAAATACAAAACGAACTAGACAGAGTAGCTCGACTACTACCTCGCGATTCTACACTACCTGAAGTTCGCAATGACATAAGAGACATTTACAGGCTGTTCAGAATACATGCGCGCATAACACAGCACTACCTGTTGATGGAAATAAAAGTACCGATCTTGAGTGATGCCCTATACGAACTTAACAGACTTATCAGCATTCCTCAACGTATTGACATAAATCGGGTAATGTATGTTATTCCCAACTCTGCATTAATAGCATTTAACGCCAACCTATACTCATTTATACCCCTAGAACAATATGACATCAATGAATGCCAAAAATTACATGACCAATCTCTACTGTGCAAACTAAATCACCCTATATACAACACCGGTGATCGTCACAAATCTATTTGCGATGTACAGCTGATTCGAGACAACGAAGAACACAGCGTTTATTGCCATACGGAAATAAAAATATGCGCCGACAAATGGGTCAAATTACATAAACAAAACACCTGGTTATATTATTGTTGTGACACGTGCGAAGTACAATTAGTGTGCGGCATTCAAATGACATCGGAGACGTTACGTCACTCGGGTCTGATAACGCTGAAACAAGGATGTAACTTGCAAGGCGACTCATTCACATTGCACGCATATAGGGAACATACAAGTAACATTTTAGTCAATGAACCATATGCGATGATCGTGCCCACGATCTCTCCAATCAACAAAATAATCAATACCTCAATTCGTAAATCATCGATGCATATTGAAACGCACGAAGAGACGTTCAAGAAGATTAACACGCAACTACGCTCTATAGAAGAACAGTCTAAACTAGACACCTTATCCTCTCACGACGTTCATCACTACATTGCAATCTATGTGGTTATGGCGATTAGCATTGCACTGTTTGTAACATCGATGTACTTTTGGCGAAAGATGGCCACCCAAAGACAGGGGGAGGGTCCGCAAGACGCGAGAAGCAGAAGCAGACGAGAAGAAGATCATGACATCGAGGACAGGAACAGCAAGATCGACAAACGGGACACAAAAGTGAATAATAAAGTGTCGCGTGCTAGCCCTACCTCAAGTGAAGTGAAATTTGACACTGAAAAACATAGTGAGGTGTGCTAATTTAGTATTATGGTGACATTCTATTTATAGACTTTACTTATATTTCTTCATAGTAGGCGTAGATCAATCATATTTACATTAGACTCCTGCATTTTTTACATTCTTATTTTATTCTAAACACATATTTTGGGACTGTTTTATTTAGTTATTCTCCTTCTGTGTTGTGGCAATATGTACGGTGCACGTACATGGGTTTTAAAATATATTTATTACAATAAGTTAGCCAGTAGGCTCGCGTATTTGCACTTTGGACGCGACCTACATTTGGCAGTGCATTGACACTGACATATTGCATTATTCCATGCATTCTATGTATATTACATTTTTAGTGTTCAATTAGACGTGGTTTGAGTCGGACAACTTGCATTTTTATTTAGATTCATCCCGTTGAGCATTCACTGACATTTTATGCATTTACATTTAATTTGACATTCTGCATTACATTGACATCTTACATTGACATCTTACATTTGCATTGACATTACTTATGTTAGGGAAGCAACCTACAATGGCGTTAAGTTCAATGAAATATCTAAATATTTAGCGCTCGGCAGGTGCCCCCGGGCGCTCTGCGCCCGGGTAACGACGGCCCTGGATAGCTGGGGCCCTTACGATCAGTGTGGCACTGTGGCACAGAGTTCGTCGAGAGCGCACATTTCACGCGCATGCTACGACCATGAGTGAACGTCAAGTGCCGACCGCCATTGAGCAACGTAGGTATTGTTATTCGTTTTTTAGTGCGGGAAGGCGTTAAAAACACGGAAATTTTTCTGCGTTTGCGAAATCAGGTCGGTAGTGAGTGCCTGAGTAGGGCTGCTGTGTTTAAATGGACCAAAGTATTCAAGGATGGCCGCGAAACCGTCGAGAATGAACTGCATGATCGTCGACCGCGAACCAGCATCACACCAGACAACATTCGCCGCGTAGAACAACTCATTTTGGAGGACCGTAGGATATTAATGTTCGAGACATTTCGGCTGAACTCGTCATCAGTATTGGTAGTGTAGAGTCTATCATCCACGAAATTATAATGTAAATTTTTTCGTTAGTAAATAAACGTGTCAGAGCATTTGTCTTGATCATATTTGAACCGCCCTCGTACATTTTTATACCGTACACTTCTCAATGTGTCATAATTATTTACATACATATGTCGCGTTTTATCATTACTGTTGCTTCATAAATGTATAGTGAAGGTAAAGTCAAAATATGTAATCTTGTAAACTCTGATCTACATCAATCGGTCTGTTTAAACCCACATATACTTCTAACACACTTTTTTTGCGCCCTAAAAGCACAATCCCTGTTAGTTGAATTTCCCCAGTTTACTTCACATACCACCATACCATAATTTTATAGACCATATTTTACTGTAGAACCGACGTATGCATGCTAAGCGCTCAGTAATGTTTTCTCGTTAACAACTTTTCTTAGCATGTCGAGGGCATATAAAAACTGGTTTAATTTTTTACAAACATCATCCACCTGCACTTTGAAGTTTAGTTCAGAGTCAATATGAATGCCAAGAAACTTAGTGTTGTTCACTTCTTTTATTTGTTCACCTTTATAATGTACCTATACAGTGTGAGTCTTCATAAAGTGCACATATTAAGAAGGGTGAAAATATAAACAATTTTATCGACGGAAAAAATGTCAAAAAAAATCTAAAAAAAAATTGAATTTTTTATGGGCTTTTAATTTTTTTTATTCTCGTCTTGGTACCCTATGCAAACAAACTGTTACTACTTTTAAACTAAATGTCTTATTAAAACAAAACAAAATTAATAATGATCTCTAATAATAGGCCAAGCTAATAAAGCCATAATTTTTTGAAAAATAATCCTCATAAATTAATTATTAATGATTTTTTGAAGAAAATTTACCATTTTTCTACCAATTTTTGCAATAAATGTAAAATTTATCAAAAAAATGTCCCCTTTACCCTACTTTTTTCTTATTTTATGTTATTCTACATCGTATTAGCTATTTTTTGGTAAAAATTTCATGGTTGTAGCTAAAACACAACATTTGCTATCAGAGGCTAAAAAAGAGGCTCACCGGGTGTGTTATTATTAGGTTAGGTTAATCAAAATCATTTATTATTTCACATGAAACTTAAAACTAATGCATTAATTGCTCAAAATGTCCGCCACGCTGTTGTAAACACAAAAACGCGCGAAGGGAAATTTGTTGTGTGGCCCTTCTTACAAATCAGCCTCGGTTTCGATAGGGGTATCGAAACCGAGACTGATTTGCAAGATCGCATAATAAACTGCGCGAATGGTATTCGCAATGATCGCGAAATGATAAGAAGGGCCACACAACAAATTTCCCTTCGCGCGTTTTTGTGTTTACAACAGCGTGGCGGACATTTTGAGCAATTAATGCATTAGTTTTAAGTTTCATCACTACATAGTATAAAACAAAGTCGCTTCCCGTTGTCTGTCCCTATGTATGCTTAGATCTTTAAAACTTCGCAACGGATTTTGATACGGTTTTTTTTAATAGATAGAGTAATTCAAGAGAAAGGTTTATATGTATAATAAATGCATAATATAGTAGAGAAACACTGATCATTTTAGAGGTTTCTAATGTGATGTCGTAAATAAACACATTTTTTGCGCTTACATTGCAAACGCTGGCTTAACCCTACGAGATAGATCAAAATAATGTACTACAGTATTGTACACCTTAAAAAGGTCTACAAAAAAATCCGCGATGGCATATTGTCTATCTCTTAGGGATAACTCACAATAACCATTTTTTATCCTATACTTTTTAAGAGAAATAATGGCTCTAAAATTATCAGTGTTTCTGTACTATAGTATGCATGTATTATATACATATACGACTTTATGAGATTTAGTGCATTTCCTCTTACCCCATATTTTTCTAATTTGTTCAAAAGTATTTGATGATCCACGTGATCAAAGGCTTTTAATATGTCCATAAAAATGGGAGTTATTTGTTGCCTGTTATCCAGTCCTGTCATTATATTTCTTAAAAAGTTAACAAGAGCACTACTAGTAGATCTATCTTTACGAAACACAAATTGTTCATCTGCTAATATCAGGTCGGCGGAAAAATATTGCACGAGAAACTGTAAATTACTGGAATTTTCCGGATTGTTTAGTATTGATCTGGGATACGTAAGAATATTGTAGAAGGTTCTCGAAGCTATCACACCAAGGGTATATAAAGGCGCGCTAGTGAGGATTTGGTTAGTTTGTGCAAATGACTAGTGAACATCAACTTCGAACGATCATCTTTTACGAGTGGCGACAGGGACACAACGTGAGTTTGGCTACCGCTAACATCACCAAAGCGTTCGGTGAAGGTGTTGTATGGCGATGGAAGATAAGCATAGTAATAATAAGGTTTGCTCGCTTTGCATCGGGAGATATAACTCTTGAAGATCACGAGCGATCTGGGCGACCATCCACCTTCGACGATGAGGAATTACTCTGCTGTTTAAAGGCTAATCCAGAAATAAATACGCGTGATTTGGCAGAGACTCTTGGCTGTCATCATTCGACCGTCGAGGCTCATTTACACAAACTCGGCTATTGTAAAGTAATGGCACGATGGATTCCACATCCACTAACTGACAGTAATTGTCAAATCAAAGTTAGTATTTGTGAATCGCTTCTTTTTCAGCCACATCGGAAAGAGTTTCTTGAGGATCTGGGAACCGGCGATGAGAGCTGGATTCGCTGTCTGGCTTTCATACGACGCAGAGCCACCAACGCAGCCAAAGACGAACCGTCACTCACGCAAGCATCTTCTCTCCGTTTGGTGGTATGCGAAGGGCCCACTCTATTACGAGCTTCTCCCTGCGAGTAGGACGATTAGAACTTCCATTTATACTGAACAGCTTCAGAAACTGCCTGACGCAAAAAAAAAAAAAAAAAACGACCGAGACGTGTAAATGTTCACTTACTCCATGATAATGCGCGACCTCATGTGGCTTCGGAGACTCGACAAAAATCATAAAGCTTGGATGGCACCCGGTTGCCCACCCACCGCACTCACCGGATCTTGCGCCATCTGACTATCACTTGTTCCGACCACTAAAGCTTTATTTGCGTGAGAAAAAATTTCAAAACTACGAAGACCTCAAAATGGCAGTGGAAAATTTCTTTTCTGCACAGCCTCCGGAATTCTGGGCGCAGGGCATCAACAATCTACCAACTAGATGGGCCAGAGTAATAGATTTATTTGGGGATTACATTACTGATTAATTATTGTAAATAACAAAGTTATCAATAAATTCATTAAGTCTTATATCTTGGTGCAAGACTCTTCCGCCAACCTGATATATCATTAGTTTCAAAGTAGTTATATAAGTTATTATAAGTTACTCTTTCAAATATTTTTGCAAAGACTGGTTTTAACGCAATTGGTCTATAAAATTTCATCTCAGCTTTGTCCTCTTTTTTAAAAATGAGATTTATAACCGCTAATTTCAGTTTCGATGGAAACAATCCGTGTTCAAGGCACAGATTTATAATATGGGTAAGGACTGGAGCAATGAGATGCTATACATTTTTAAGTATCTTCGTTTTAATATTATCGTACCCTGTACTATTATAGTCTTTTCGCCATAAGATAAGTTCCCTGAGAGTTAATTTTTTTCCGTGGCACGCATACTACTTTAGACGAATAAAAAATAAACTGGCAAAAAAATTAAAAAAGAAATGATAAAAAAAATATTGCCTTTCGTAAATTACTAAGTAAATTATTGTAGTTATAATTAACTGTTAATAAATTAAGTAAATAAAATAAAAAAGTATAAATCTTAAAAATGTCTAATGCGTTGAACGGAACGTCGGCCAATAGAGATTGCCACTACTCAATACACTAATCGACAAAAAAATAGATGAATCGAAGCGGCCATTTTGTAATCGCGATCGCGTCGCGTCAGTACGAGTCTACGAGTGCGTCTGCCTTGTATGCTGTTTGTGTTTGCGTTACGTCTGCTCTGAGTGTTTGTTTGTTTATTAAAAAAATATTTTGAAAATCTAAAATCGATAATCCGATTCCATTTTCTTTGCCAACTGAATCGATATTATAAAAAAAATCGATTATATTTCGTTAGGTCACGTCACTACAATTGTCAGACAAGAACTGTCAGGGAACTCATGGCGAAAAGAATATATGTAGTATTTTTTAGCTGTTGTATTATTTGGTCTAGCGGGTTTGTTGGTTTCATGAAAATTGAATTTGTGTGTTTTTAGAGCTACACCATTGCCCCTAGGAGTCGGTCTTATATCGTCAATAAAAAAATTGTTGAACGACTGAACTATTTCTGTCGGTTTTGATACTATTCTATCATTTACTTTAATTTCATTAATTTCCTCTTTAGGTGTTACTGTCCTGTTATTGTTAGTGATTTTCCACATTGCTTTACCTTTATTGGTCGCTGAATGAATTTAGTAATTGTTTTGTGATTTTTGCGTTTTCCTTATTATAGTTCGTAGTCTATTTTTATATTCTTTAAAGTGTGTTTTGTCTCTCGGATTTGACGTTAGCCTATACACCCACAGCAATTGACGTTTTCTTTTTGAACATAACCTTATTCCCTTGCTTAGCCATTTTGGCTTCTTAGAAATTGGTATTTTTATTCGTATTATCGGAAAATACAAATCGTAAATTAATTTAAATAGACCGTAAAAAGTATTGTAAGCTATTTCTGGGTCATTTCTTAAGTAACAGTCTGTAAAGCTGAGACTCTTAATGCATTTGATAAATGTTTTAGTATTTTCTTCACAATAATTTCGTTTATGTTTATACCAGTATTCAATGTTGTAGATTTCCCTTATGGGGCATCTTAAGGTGATACGTAAAAAATAAATCATCGCTCGAGGGGTGTGGCTTAACCGAAGACGCGGGGAGCGCCCCCGCTTGAATACATCGATAACTCACCGCGAGCGTACCTGTGTTTGATATTTTAGAATAGAGACTTCATGGAGTCGCAAGACATACAATAATTTGTTTGTTTTTTTTTTCATTAAAACTACCTTATTAAGTATATTATTATTTAGTATTTTGCTTTATTTAAGAATGACAAATAATATTATAACTTGTGTAAATGAACAGGTAATATTCAATCAGTAAAAAAATCTGTCAATCCAAAACCGCTTACCCGCTTACGCTTAACTTAAAAATTTAAGGAATACTTAAAAACTAAAGCGGTTTCCGAGTGTGTTTCTTTGGGAAAGTTTTACATTATGGCCTGTCGATAACTTGTTTTCATTTAATGTTACATACTCATGCCTGTGAACTCGGGTAGGCAATGACAACTGATTTCCATCGGCTACGATCTTGACATCGGTTGAATTTCTTCACATTTATCAATTGAGTCATATAAACGCTTCTTTTCTACACGCCTCGCAACATGAATAAGACCAATATATATTACAACCATAAAATACTTATTTATAAGAAAAATTGCATCAAATTAACGTTAAACGGTTTCTTTTTGTACGCTTTGTAGATTATTGCATGTTGTTATGCATCATTTTTCATGGTCGCGCCCTTGGGTAATTTAGTGCCCAATAGCAGCGCGCTTGGTTACGACCAGTAGTATTTTAAGTGTATTAAAATGTACTCTGTGAGTAGTATTCTGCTGCTTGTACAGCGAAGAAGTGCGAGTGTCTAACATCTAGGTGTACTTAATATACTCAAACAATTGAAATCAAGTAGTGTCAAGTACCCTCTTCCCAACTAACTTATACCTTAACGTACGATTTACATTTTTAGTTTTTAAACAGTGGTTTAAATAACACGATTTTTTTTATTTTTTATTTCCTGAACATCATGTGCACATGACATCTCTGATGCACGTAAACTAGGCGACTAAACTTTAACATTATCATTGACTGATGAAACACCTTCAAATTGAATTCCTTAACTTTTAACGGCTAGTATAAACGAGACCAGTGTAGGGCACAATTAAATTAATTTTTTAATTGTAGAGGCCAACAATTACAATTTTTATTTCAACTAAATTAATTGCAATTAAATTAATTCAATTATTTTTTAATTGTGAAATACAATTAAAATCAATTGCAATTAAATCTGTTAATTGTGGTTTACAATTAATTCAATTGCAATTAAAATTTTATTTACAATTAAATTAGTTGTTTTAAACAATTAATATTTAATTTAACTACGTATTTTATTAATGTAAATATGGCAGGAGTAGTGTTGTAAAAATACCGTATAATACCAAAAGGCTATGTATTAAACAGGTATTGTACCATAACTTACGGTATTATTGGTATTTTATGTATTTTATATTTTGATTCACTTTTTAAGATCCTGCGTTATTACGAAGAGTTGTAGTTTAATAAATAAAATATATTTTAACTGTGGATTGTATTCTATATTTTAGAATGACTAACTTTAATTTAATGATTACTTTCATTTATTTATTTATTTGCAAACATGGGTAAAAGATACATAGATATTTTGTTATTATTTATTTACTTAGTAATTAAACTTCACACATATTATTACAGTATTATATTTCCGTCTATTTTCATCATCATCGTCTATTTTCATATTATTATTTATTTACTTAGTAATTAAACTTCACACATATTATTACAGTATTATATTTCCGTCTATTTTCATCATCATCATCATCATCATCGTGATCATGATCGTGATCGCCATCGTCATCGTGATCGTCATCGTCATCGTCATCGTCATCATCGTCATCGTCATCGTCATCATCGTCATCTTCATCATCATCGTTATCGTCATCGTCATCGTGATCGTCATCGTCATCGTGATCGTCATCGTGATCGTCATCGTCATCGTCATCGTCATCGTCATCGTCGTCATCGTCATCATCGTCATCTTCATCTTCATCGTAATCGTCATCGTGATCGTCATCGTCATCCTTATCTTCATCGTCATCGTCATCGTCATCCTCATCGTCATCATCATCATCGTCATCGTCGTCATCGTCATCGTCATCATCGTCATCTTCATCTTCATCGTCATCGTGATCGTCATCGTGATCGTCATCGTCATCGTCATCGTCATCGTCGTCATCGTCATCGTCATCATCGTCATCTTCATCTTCATCTTCATCGTCATCGTGATCGTCATCGTCATCGTTATCTTCATCGTCATCGTCATCGTCATCCTCATCGTCATCGTCATCATCATCATCGTCATCCTCGTCATCGTCATCATCGTCATCTTCATCTTCATCTTCATCGTGATCGTCATCGTCATCGTCATCGTCATCGTCATCTTCATCGTCATCGTCATCGTCATCGTCATCCTCATCGTCATCGTCATCATCATCATCGTCATCGTCATCGTCATCGTCATCAATCATCAATCCTGAATTATTCTAGTTAGGTACCTGTGCTACACTTTTACGTAATGTTCTGGCTTAAATCCAGACTTTACATACCTTTGAAAATATTAAGGAGAATGCTCTTGTATTGTTTGCATTATGTTTTTCAGTTAGTGACATTTATTAATTGTTAACTGTAATTGTAAACGTGTATCAAACAATTAACAATTAATCAATTGTAATTGCAAATTTTTACAAGCACAAATAATTTAATTGTAATTGCAAAGTTTTACAAGCACAATTAATTAATTGTTAATTGCGATACGTTACAATTACAATTAATTATTTTAGTTGTTAGTTGCAACTAAATTTGGCAATTTAATTGTTAGTTGTTAATTGCTTTCACAATTAGTTTTTGCCCCACTCTGAACGAGACGTGCATATTAAGTAAGCAATATCTATGAAGGCGGCCTAGAGCCTCGTCCTCTTAGTGCATTCATCCAAAGCTCTACTTTGTCTGGCGAAGGACCGCGTAAAAAGTGTATGATGACTTTATTATCTGAAAAATGAAAAAAAAATATCATAATTACAGAAGTGGTTCGCTAGCTGTGAGCCTTGGTGTGTATGTGTACTCGTATGTACCTTGACGAAGGTGTCGAGCGAGAGCGGGATGACGAGCCCGGCAGCAGGGCGCAGCGGCCGTTTGGCGCGCTCCATCACCAGCACCAGCGAGCGCCGGAACGACAGCTGCTCGCGCCGCCACTCCATGCTGTAGATGGACTGCGACACGCGCGCGCTCTGCCGACATACCGCACACGAGTCAACGCGAGTCACACAAGCGACACTCTCTCGAACAAAACGCGTTCTAACGTGGCGATGTTACCTCGTCGGTGACCTCGTTGCCGTAGTAGCAGTACAGGAACAACTCCGTTAGGATGCAGCTGATAAACAGAGTCATCGACGCAAACTCTATGCTTAACACGTTCAACTAATTACAAATAACAAACATTCAAATTAATAACAATCGCAATCAATCAATCATACTAAAAACCTGCCTGAATAAGGACACTCACACTGACTATCTTGTAGGCAGCCATACACAAGATCCAACCGCCGATCCCAAACTGGATCAATATCGCCGTGCCGAAAATGTCTTGCAGCATCTTGGCAGTCCTGAACAACGGTTAGAGTTATGCAATTTTTATTTTAGATTTTTATTTGTCAGTACGCTGCCATGAATGCCACATCTAGTAAGTAGTAATACATCTAATTTTACTTTAGATCCGTGTTTACTCGGTTGGTGATTAATTGTTATTTACTTTTTTTTTTATCACTACCTTCCTATTCATTATTGTAAAACTTTTAACTACGTTATTGTACGCTCGTAAACATTTTATGTACCTACATTTACGTAGTTTCTCAGTAAGCGAATTAAATAATAAAGTTCTTAAACAAACTTTGCACAACATTACACACGAACGCTTGTAACGAGTCATACTCAGTAATCTTCTCGTAGTGCACCAGACACTCCTCGAACAACTGCTTGAGCACTGCGTCGTACTCCTGCCCCCGACTCGACCGCGTGACCTCGGCCGCACGTTGTGGGAGACATTCAAAGTTCATTCTGTAACATTACTGGCATCAATATTCAAACACTAAGCAATGCGGTAACACAGCTGGTTAACGGAATTAACTTTTCTGTATTGTTGTTCTGTATTCGTTATAAGCAACATTAGCCACCGAGATTATGTTATACTTCCAACACAAGTTTGTGTGACTGTAACGCAAGTTTCCCAGTATTGTGCTCTTTTACAGTTTATTATAGCAGGTATGTAATTAGCATGTGCACACACCGCAGTATTAGCATGTGCACACTCACCGCAGTATTAGCATGTGCACACTCACCGCAGTATTAGCATGTGCACACTCACCGCAGTATTAGCATGTGCACACTCACCGCAGTATTAGCATGTGCACACTCACCGCAGTATTAGCATGTGCACACTCACCGCAGTATTAGAATGTGCACACTCACCGCAGTATTAGCATGTGCACACTCACCGCAGTATTCTGAGCTGGGTCTTGCATTGGTTGAGCACGGTGGCCATGAACGCGTCCATCGTCGTGTTGGCGATGCCTACCAGGGTGGTTACGTAGTACGAGTACGCCAGCACCATGGTGAACCTGCAACCAGCCACGGTTACAACAACGGCAATACCTGACAGTCATGCCTGGTCATGTAATTGTCTGACTTACATTCTTGGTCCATTGTAGTCGATGTTGATCCAAAAGGGGAACTCGACGGGATGCCCCTGCAGGCGGTACATGACGGGGAAGGTGATCCACAGCGTGCAGGTGACCACGGCGCAGCCAGCGTACGCGCGCACGAACCGGGCCGCGCGCGCCGCCGTCACGCGCAGCAGCCGCCCGTGCGCCTCCACGTCCGGGTTGTACAGCGGATCTGCAAGCAACCCCGCGCTTGGAACTTCGGTCAGAGAACATGCTCACACCCTGCACCCCGCGCCCCGCACCCCGCACCCCGCACCCACCGTCCAGCCCCCGGAGCATTTCATCAATCCGCTCCGATCTTAGGTGGAACACGAGCTGCTTCGCGATGGACGTGATGTGGCACAGAAGCAGGAACATGACTCGCGCCAACTTGTCCATATCTTGCCGCACCTAGCAACAGCAGATAATACGTTGTTAAAGCGCGGGGGGTTAGCGGGCCGTGTCGTATCAACTGTAGCTGGACACCTGGTAGGCGTAGACGCATTCCTGCAGCAGGTACAGCGAGGTGAGCGCGAGCGTGAAGGCGCGGTAGAGCGCGTGCAGCGCGCCGCGTGCAGAGCCGCGCGCGTCGCCAGCCAGCCGGCAGTAGCCGCAGCCGCGCAGGATGTGCAGGTGGGTGGACACGCTGCGTGACGACCGACACCTGCGCACCACACATGCTTTCTCTGACGCTAACTACTGCTCCTGCTCGTACCGCATGTTGTTTATGGTATACTACACTACAGTAAACAACATGCGATACCTGTGCATACTACACACTTGTGTTGTGTATTAAAGTAATAAGTCATTTCTTTAGTAAACTATAGAATATTTCACTTCAGTTTATAAAGCGCAAGATGGCCGACGGCTTATCAATCTCCTGAACAATCAAATACTATAGTGCTCGTTGTTGGATTCGGTGATTACAATCTCCTGAACAATCAAATACTATAGTGCTCGTTGTTGGATTCGGTGATTACAATCTCCTGAACAATCAAATACTATAGTGCTCGTTGTTGGATTCAGTGATTACAATCTCCTGAACAATCAAATACTATAGTGCTCGTTATTGGATTCGGTGATTACAATCTCCTGAACAATCAAATACTATAGTGCTCGTTGTTGGATTCGGTGATTACAATCTCCTGAACAATCAAATACTATAGTGCTCGTTGTTGGATTCGGTGATTACAATCTCCTGAACAATCAAATACTATAGTGCTCGTTGTTGGATTCAGTGATTACAATCTCCTGAACAATCAAATACTATAGTGCTCGTTATTGGATTCGGTGATTACAATCTCCTGAACAATCAAATACTATAGTGCTCGTTGTTGGATTCGGTGATTACAATTTTATTTTGGGACCTGGGGCAGCTGCTTGTCGATCACTAGCACACGGCTGCAGAAGATCTTCTGAACAAGTTAGAAACAAATAGTCCCAAGAGGAAAAACCCTTAACGAAAAGCGTTGACAACTTGCAGAAGACGACTTGTCACGGTACAAAGATAGCGCGACATGATCAACGCTTCAATGTGCTTATAAATAAATGTGTTATAATTATATTGCTTTGATAAGACACTGCGCTGTTACACGCTGAAGCCACCATAAGACTACTGCATTTTATGGAGGTAAAATAAGTATTAACTTAAACAAATTTATTTAAAATGACTAAGAATGCGAACATTGTGGGATCCATGTGGAGGCGTTGCTGCACTGGGAGTCCGGTAACAAATCTGACAGCATTCTATTCAGTAATGAGTTAATTATAGTGGGGCTGTAATTATAACGTCGGCCACGCGAACAGATTGATAGCAGGGCAGCGGCCGCCGCCCCTCGCGTGTCCGTCACTCCGCACTGGTTCACCCGCATACCTCGTTCGTCGTAATACTACGTCATTGTGGCTTTCAATATTCATACAATTAACTGGTAACTATTCATTTACTAAAACGAAAGAAAATACTTCGATATACTTACTAGAAGTATGCCTCTTTAGCTGGTTTTAAAATGCTCTAAGAAAGAATTCCGTTCTTTTCAGAGGATTAGATTATGCAAAATTGCCTACCTTTAATTTGATTTTTCAGGAGATTGATAAACCTTCGGTACAAAATAAAAATAATAACTTAATGATATTTCCAAACTTTTTGTGAAACAGAAACACATCGAAAAAAATCACGAAGTTGCCACAAATTTTCACGTATTTTCGATTTGCTCTTAACCCGGCGGCACTCGCTACTGGGTAAAAAATACCACAGAGTACAACTACACTAGCACTGTCGATTTATAATTTTTGATCTCAATTTTACGTGATACCTAAGAAAAAAATTTTTTTGTTGATATTTCTAAGACTATGAAGAATTTTTGTTTTTAATTTTGCGTTCTTTTTTAAGATAAGCTATAATTTGAAATAAATAATAATTCAAACTTTCAATTTTCTTTTATTTATTAGACATTAGTATTGATAAACTAAATACGCCATTAAAGTCTGTAAAGCTAACTTATTTTCCAAGATAATGTCATTTAAATCATGTGGTATTTTTTACCCGGTAGCGAGTATTCGTGCATGTAAACACCTAGCGAGTACCGCCGGGTTAATATGCTGATGACTAATACGATATAAAAATTATCATTATTTTTGGGTAATACAAGGCGGAAAAATGAAAGCAGGTATTTAAAAAAAAATTCTGGTAACTGAATCCGAATCTGTCTTGTTGCAGGAAGATCTAAAAAGACAACAGATACGAACAAAAGGCTTCTTAACGTCTCAAAGTGTTACTACATGCAATTTAGCCGTAACGAAATGCTCAAACGTAACAATTAGAAAATTGGCATTATTTGGAAAAAAATAAGTTTTAAACTAAGAGGTGAGGTTTTAACCGCAGAGGTAACAACACCGCAGTACCCCCTTTCCAGCAAAATAAAAAAGGAAGGTAACGACCCTATTTTAGTAACATCCAGTGATCGGAATAGGTAGTGCTAATTTGCCTAAAGCTCGAGGAACATAGACGAAAGTCGGAGACTTATTTATGACTATATTTTTTTACGGGACAACGGTCCTGGAATTCAGGACATCACCTAAGAAAATTAAAAGATAATGTTACTACGGATACGGTTATTAATTGTATTAATTATTTTGTATTCCAAAAAAATCAGCAGACCTTTTTTTTTCATGATTTTCAAAAATAAAAGACAATCTTGCTATCTTACATTGAATGTATTCTTTTTTTATTATCTTAGTGTGTAAGAAAACTCGAAAGCTAATATAATATGTTTGCAAAGGTAACATACCAGCAATAATAAAATAACTAATATACATACTACACATTATACAAGTTGTTAATTTGAATGCACAAAACCTCAGACACCCCAACTTATTTTATTGCAAAAAAAATATGGAAATATTTTTTTTTTTAGTTTCTGGTATTTGTAGCAATTTAGTAACTTTACGTAAATACCCTCCAATGTTGCCGTACGCGCATGCAGATTTTGCGAAAAAACTAACACGTGCTCCCGTGACGCTAGCGTCGGTAAAATATGATCGCACCGTGGCCGGTATGTGCACGTGAGTCAGTTCTAAGTAATTTGAAAAGCGGCATAACTAATAATGTTTTAACTTTTATTATCGCGATTGCCGATCGATTCGCGATTTTTTGCGATTTTTTTTTTCGCGATTTCGGATTTGGTCCGATAGTAAAAGTTGTTTGTAATAATAATAATAATAATAAATCCGTGGACATTTCACACAGCACCATTTGTCCCAAGCTAAGCAACCTAATGCTTGTGTTATGGTAACAAGATGGCTGATAAACTACTTATATACATTTTTTTTTTGTAAATACATACATATTATAGATAGAAAAACACCCAGACTCGGAACAAATACATGTAGGTCATACAAATATTTGTTCCGTGCGGGAATCGAACCCGCGACACGCAGCGCAGCAGTCAATCGCTTAACCACTGCGCCAACCGTGCCGTAATGATGAGTAGAATCATGTGTTTAAGTATCTATCACTAATTACCAGTGACCAATATTTTTTTATTGGTGGAATGGATTCTACTATTGATTCTGAACAAACTATTTTCAGGTTTTGCGCATTCATATTAACACGTTGTATATACTCGTATAGCACGGCAAAAGTTAAGAAAACAAGAGCGATACAAGAAGAGATTTAGACACCGCGCTGCGACTTGCTGTGTAAGTGTGAGAGAGATGAATAAACTTTTGTCTAGTAGGTAGGTACCTCTTCTTTACGCTTACGTTCATATGGCTTTTGTATTTTTCTTCCTAGAATACGCATTCGTCGCCTAATTTTTCGGTTATGTGCACGGGTGTTTCGTTGTTTTCGAGTGATATTCGTATTTTTGACGACTGTGCTTTTGTTTTATGGATTTTGATTTGCATTGTGGTTGGAATGGTGTTTTTACTTGGAACGACGACTTGTAGCTACATTTTATGGACTCTGATATCACCTGTGATATACGGATTTATTCCTTTGGACTTTGAGCGCAAGGTAAATTAAAATTTTATTCTAATACTTTATACAACGTGTAACGTTAAATGCGCAAAACCTGAAAATAGTTTGATCAGAATAACGAGCAGAATTAATTGAACCACTTTTTAATATAGGTCACATTTTTCAAAAATTCTTCATTAAAAACGTTGCCGTGTCTATTTATTAATACGTCAAGCAACCCAATGTCAGCGCGGCGCGGCGGCCCGGTGACGACTCCTCCCTCGATAAAGCGTCGTCGAATACGCAAGAAACGATCAGAATGGCCAGTAAAACTAAAACAGCACATAAAACCTTTACAATTTTTTTAATGACTTATTTTCTATCTGAAATAGGTCAGTTCAATTAAGAATCAGTTGGGGTGTCTGAGGTTTTGCGCATTTAACGTAACACGTTGTATACTTTCACTAACTTTTTTATTTGTAAAAATAAAAGGTGATGCTGATGGTAATCAACATAATAATTTATTTGACGGCGCGAGCGTGGGTGTAGCGATAACAGGGCCATCATCATAATTTCTTGGTACGGGTTCCATGACGAAGGTACTCGGGCAACCACTAAAACGTAGTTTGAAGCACAAATCACAGCCACTCGGCACAGCTATTCGGTAATTTACAATCACTTTATGAGTAGTAAGAACCAAAGGTTTGTACGGTGAACATGACAGTTCCGATAGTATGCTCTCAACCGTCCCGCGTGTGCTCCGCAAGTCGAATGCCGCCGCTCTCCAATCGGCTCTGTCCACGTGTAGAAAATGGCGCGAAGTTATAGCGCCACCTCACGGCGTTCACTGTACCAACCTATCAACCAATGAGAATTAAGTTCCGGTTTGACCAATATTATGAAATCAACCGGAAGTAGTATTTTGATTATTTTGCCGTCTTGATATCGCTTGCGATGACATATTAATATTTTTTTTGGTTAAAGCATAATATTTATTTAATTAATTTTATAATTAATAATAATTGTTTTTATTATTTTTTAATTTTATTATTTTTTACTTATTAATTCATTTTTTTTATTTTTAATTCGCTGCTTACAAAGTGAGCGCTATCCCTCTGACGTGTATATTGCACACTGCGGACATAGAAGCCAATTTTACGCTTGCATCGATGACAGTGAAAGAATATCATCAGTGACCATGAGTTAATTCGTAACAGCTTTGTCCATTAGAAAATTCACAACATCCTTAATAACGGGGACGCATAATGTTGCGACTCAACACCTAGAGCGCTGGTTCATATACAGATATTGGCTTCACGCTGGGCGTGCGAAGTGTGTGCAGCCCAGAGCCCCAGACGGACGCGCCGCCTCGGCCGACGCCGCGCATGCGACCCTGTCCGAACTGACCGTGAAGCCGGATACATATGACTATATGGCGCCTATAGGTAGAACATACCTAGTTGTAGTGGATGCCACACCTAAATGGTTGGAGGTTTTCAATGTTTCAAGCACTTCAGCTTTTACTCACACACATATCGTCCCCGTAGTTGGAAAACTAAATAACTGCGATATTCTAGTTTTGAGATAAACGCGATTTAGTGTTTTTTTTTCAATTAATGTTCATTTGTTAAAAAAATTGAGACAATTTTACTGTCGGTATTTTATATTTTGTGGACCTGATTATCTTTAACATTATGCTTAAACAAACTGGACTCTATCTTCAACAATAACTAAATAAAATACATAAAACCAAGTTGTTTAATTTTGCCACAACTACTTTTTGTAACGTAACTGCAATTAGTTATTTATTTCGGCTATTTATTTAGTTCTCCTACAACCTAGATCCATCTGGTAGAGTAAAAGAAGGTGAAATAAATGCAGTTATTGAATTTATCAAACTTGAAATATGTTTAAATGTAAAAGTTGAACGTTTATTACTTTTATATTGTTAACTGTTATTGGTGCCATTAAAAATAATAAGCTGTATTTTGACATAAAATAGACTTTATTAAAAAATGAACAAGAAATCAAAGGTATAGCAATCATTATAAAACTTTAAAACAACTCAATTCAAATAAAAATAATTCTTCATTGGTAATTTAGGAAACACAACTAAAATAAAACTCAAAAAATAATATAATAATAATAATAATAATAACTCTTTATTTCAGATTACAGGATCCATAATGTGTTAGTATTGCCTTAACCTATTGTTAGTGAAAAATAAAATAAAATTAAAACAAAAGTGACACCACCATTAAAAAATAACAATTAATTTTGCACATGTACGTCTGTACGCACATGTCTCCCAGCCCAGTGCCTAATAAACGGCCCATCTATTTTGTCCGCCAGTGTACCTAAAATATTGTTCGGACTGCCTCGGAATCGCCGCAGCATAGATGCACTTCTCTTGCGCATGATGGCATAAAAGTCGTCCAGTCTCGCTTCAGCAAACATGCCTGATGCGCTACAAAACCGAGGCAGTCCCAACAACATCCTGAGCCCGTTATTATATTGGACACGCAGGGCGTTGTAAGCCTTCTGCGTATACCTAACCCACAGGCTGCACGAGTAAAACGTCTGGCAATAAGCTTTGAAAAGCGTTAGCTTTACCTCCTTCGTGCACCGCGCAAACCTGCGAGCAAGCATATTGCATCGGGCTGCCAACGCCCTACGTTCCCTATCAATATCCTGATCGTCCGTAAGAGCATCCGTGACCACGTGACCAAGATACTTAAACTGAGTGACCACCTGCAACGGAATTCCACGCAACGTTACAGGTGGAATATTTGCAGGTGTATTTTTAGGTACTTTGAAGACCATAACCTCACTCTTAGTGGCATTATACCTCAATCCATGATCCTCCGCATAACTCTCACAGACGGCCAGCAGTTTTCTTAGACCGCAGACTGATGGGCTGAGCAGCACCATGTCATCAGCATAACTTATGTTATTGATCATCCTTCCATCAACAGAACATCCAACCAAGGTGCCACTCAGCTCACGCACCAACCGGTCTATATATAGGTTAAACAAACTGGGTGAAGTCAACCCCCCCTGCCTCACTCCGCAATCCAGTCCATATGAAACTGAATGCGCGTCTGCCCACCTAACACGATTCTTCTGACTCTCATACCAATACTTCAAAATATGAATGCTCTCATTAGGAAGGTCAGTCTCATCCGACAATTTTTGCCACAGAATGTCATAATTTACCAGGTCAAAGGCTTTTGACAGGTCAAGAAAACAACCATATACTGGTGTCTTCCTGTCGGTGTAGTACCGCACAGTCTGCTTGAGACACAGAATTGCACTTTCAGTTGACAGACCGGATCTAAAACCAAACTGCGCGTCGTGTAAATTAATGTGCGCATTCAACTGCCTCTCAAGCAGACTGTCCAACACCTTTCCAATGACCGTAGCTAGCGATATAGGTCTATAATTAGTTTTGTCGGATGAGTCACCTCTCTTATTCTTTGTTATGGGAACTACGACAGTTTTGACAAGATCTTCAGGTAAATAAGAGTGACCCACACAAAGATTAAATAACATGGTGAGTGACCTGGGCAGGTGTACACCAGCGGACCTTAGATGCTCAACACTCAGACCATCGTGCCCAGGCGACCTACCCCGTTTCATATTTTTTAACGCAGCATTAATTTGCTTGACTGTGAAACGTTCGTATACGTCGCCCTCACACAGGGTTCGAATGCCTCGCCTATCTGTCTTTATAGTAAGCGGATTGACCTTAAAGTGTTTCATAAACATGTTTGCTACATCACTATTGTCCGATAGGCCATCAACACTTGCTGGCAGGCTCGGCTGAGGATTCAGAGAGTTAGTTTGTTTCCAAAATGAACTAAACTTTTTTTCATCATGAAGTGACGCAATGATATCCATTTTTATCTGGACTTCGTTGTTTTGACACCATCTTAATTTACTTTTAAACATCTGTCTAGAAATTTTCATTCCATTATATATATCTCCACATGTAGGTTTCTCATGTAAAATCCATCTTTCGAGCTCTCGCCGTGCCAGCGCATGAGCCGCCTTCACATGCTTATTCCACCCAGTAATGTAACGATACTTTTTATTTACATACGTATTATGACTAGAAATCGCAGCCGCTTGCAAAATAGAAACAATCTGATTATACATATTATCAATTAGTATTCTGTGATGATGATTGTTACATATCTTATCACTACATTCTCTCAACTGACTAGGAAAATCAACTTCACGAAGTCCTTCATGACAACGTTGGGAGTAGTGTTGAATTTGTTCTGAGTTTCTAGTCCCCCATAACACTTTGTTTGGTACAACTTTTTTATCACTATACTTTGGCACTAATACATTAAAATTACAACTTATTTCTAATGGGAAATGGTCCGACCACGAAACCTCATTAATAACATTTACTTTTACAATTGAACTTTTCGTAACACTTGTTACCAAGCAGTGGTCCAACCATCTAACGCATCCGTGTGAGTCACTCAAGTACGTATAGGTGTTGGAATTTATACCCAATATATCAATGTCTGCACATGTTAATTGATAATCAGCACAAAATTTTAATAGTTCGTTACAAAATAACTCACCCGGGTGCGCGTTGAAGTCTCCCAGCACAAACACATTTTCAACACTATTGCATTCCACTATTGCATTTATTTCAGCTAAACATTCTGTATATTCACTTATGTTACTATATTTACACACGGGCATATATACAGAAAAAATTAAAATATCCCGACTTGCAATCACTACCTTAATTGCAGCCAGCCTCACATTGTTACAGGTTATCACTGATACACTATCAAACGCACTAGATCTCCATAGCAACGCGACGCCTCCATACGGTCGGCCACGCACTACATCTGACGACTCCGTTGCTGACACGCCCGTGGCTCCAAAGCCAGGACAGATGTTATGTAGAAACGCCAAATCATGTGGGAGTAGCCATGTCTCCTGCAGTGCAATCACATCCGACGTTACACCTAGTTCTCTTACATAATCCACGGATCTTTTAATCGACTTGCAATTGAAGCTGACAAGCTTACATTCCCTTGTTATCCGACTATTTTGAATAGGATTCATTTTTGTGCCTCATTTTCACCCGTGCCTTGCGTACTTTTTGTTTTGAACACAAAGTATCGTCTAAAGAATACACCAGTTGGCCACATATTATCATTCTCGAATAAATCTATTTGATGTTTTGGAATCATAATCTTATAAGAATCGTAGTCTTTAGAGTGTTTCATTTCAATCTTCTCCGGAGCGACAATAACCTGGGTTTTTTCCTTCACGTAACATGCAATGTCCTCAGAGCTTACATCTCTCGACACGTTATATAATAAGAACGGTATTTTTATGTCAGCGGCCTTAAATTTACTTATGTTACCCACTTTCGCAGTTCCTATTCTTCCTACAAAGCGAGATCGTTTCTTAGACGATTGCACCACCTTCCATCCCCCTTCATTATCAGGCAAAGGTTGCTGTTGCCGCTTATCACAAAGCGGTTGCCCGGTTATCGGCATAGTCACAGCATTCTGTGAATTAATTGGTTGTCTCTGCGCTAACGCCGGCAATACCTTCGCGTGCGACAGGGACGGCTCGCGCCTACCCACACGCATCGCATAGGATTGTTTGTTGGATACGACGGAATCATCACTGTTTTCCGTGGGTATAGGTGACTGTGAACTAAGTTTCTTGGGCGACGTAGCACAGCTGTTATTTAACTCATTCAAGGGTTCCAATATACACATCGGTCCGCTATCCATTAGATTACACGAGTTGTAGGTAGATGTACCGCGCTTTTTGTAGTATGCGCTTAGTGTATATGACTCATCAGGTACATACATTGAGTACAAAAATCAACAAACTTCTAATATCAATTACTTAAGACTATTGATCCTACAATTAAGTAAAATAAAACATTTAAAATTCAAAACAATTGAAATGTCTGTACTTAATCAATACTGAAAGGTAAATGTAAGAGACATAAACAAAAGTACAGCAACTTAAAATAAAAACTACCTTCATACACATTAAATAAAACACGGCGTATGTATGTAATTTAAAATCACGTAAATTTAACAATGTAAATCCCTAAAAACTCAAATAATTTTGTTTGTGTTGTTAGTTTTCAAAAGATCACCAGAATGTAGAGCAGGGGTCAAAATAAGTTTAATCATCGACTTCAGATGAATCAGTGCAGGGTGGAGTACCCTGGTCTTCGTTTAAATACGGTAAACCTTCGTACCAGCCATGAAGCTCTTTAGGAATTATATTTTTCTTACAAAGCTGTAAAACGTCTTTCTTTTTTTTTTTGTTATAGGAAGACATTGTTTATATGCCCGGGGAAGATCTTCAGTGTTTATAGTTGGCATTTCAGAGTTTTGAGTTCTTCTAGTCGGTCTCCCTGGTTTACAAAGAGCATTTAATAAATTATATGGCCCATCGTAATCGTATCTGTCTTTAATAAAACCAGGTAAATCCTTTTGAAATCTTAGACATTTTATTTTCAACCAACACACCTTCTCCCCATTCTCCGCTATAGTTTTGTTTTTAATTATTTTTGAAGAAAGTGATTTTACATCAATCATGTCTTGATACGACAACTCATTTACTTTATACGGATTTACATTTTTATTTTGTCTTTTGGATCTTGCCCGTTGCATAATTCCCTTCCAATCTATTATAGAAAACGTGTCTGTGTACTTTTTTCTTTTTCTATTGCGCTGTGCATCGAATCTACCTCCATATAACTATGACCACTTTTGAGATACTTTTGTTCTAACACTTTTATTGTCCCATGTGTATGTACTAAGTACAATAAAAATGCTGCTATGTACTGGTTCCGGTTTTGTCCCGAGCATGTATCTGAATAAAGGGTGACGTGCGTGACAGCCTCGGGTAGATTCTTAATCCACAAATAAATAGCAGATGCTATTTCCACACTGCCTCTTTTGCCGTTTATTTCCGTCCAGATCATACAGTGAGCGTCGTTTTGTGGAGGTTTAAACTCATAAATAGATAAATTATATAAATTTAATTTTCTGGAATAATACATTAGACTATCTGCAGTCGATGGAATCTGCAGTAGACTTTGCAAGTCCATGGTGACACACAAATATGAATCATCTTCTTCCGACCTCTTCTTATCCAGCTCTTTAGATCTATAAGACGCCTCTTTTCGCTCTATATGCTGAGTATATTCATTTAGGATACTATATGCTGAGTATATTCATTTAGGGTCACTGACTTCAACGCAATTGAAGGTTACGCATTACACTAAAATGCTTGTGACGCGAGCGATGCATCAGTCACACGCGCTGACACCCGCGCTTCCCCCCGCGCACTTCCTTGTTCCGATTCATTGAATAGACACTACAATATTTCGCGTGGCAATTATAAATAACTTAATCTATTTGATTTTATTTGCCTATCATCTTGTAATTAATAATTATCTAGTTGTAGAAGAAATAGATAACATCAAGTGTTTATAAAGTAATGTACGTTTTGACAGAATTCTGAGTAGCAAAATTAAATAAGTAGAGTTATTTAGTTTTCCTAGAACTTTGTTAGTTTTATGATAGAATTTGTAAATTGAAGAAAAAATCAACAACTTATTTTATTTAATTTATTAAAAATTTAACTAATCATTGACCACACTTATTGATTTATTTATTGAGTTGTTTATTTTTCCTTCAAAAAATTAGAATTAGTTTGAAGATATGCATTATTCCATCTGAACGACAAAAATGGCTATATTTTTGGAACGGAATAAGATAAGTAAATTCCTGTAAGACTCAAACATGCGTCATGTTTTGGATTATTTAAAAATAGGGAAAAGACAAAATCGCCAAAAACGAAGTTATTTAGTTTTCCAAATACGGGGACGATATTTAAATAATAATCTATAGCCTTGGATCGGTCGTGGTGGTGTAGTAGCGTGGCCGCCTCGCTCACCCGATTTGACACCCCTGTATTATTTTTTGTGGGGTCATATGAAACAAAAAGTAAACGCTACAGTTCCAAACACCAGGGAAGAACTCGTCGCAAAAATGATGGCAGTTGCCGAAGAAATTAGATCTGATTTGGACTTAATTAGGCGCTCATCAACTCAGGTGGTACAGAGAGCCGTAGTGTGTCTTCAAGCTGGAGGTGGCCACTTTGAGCAACTGCTTTAGATATTTTAATCGTCATTTAATATTGGAAAAAACATTGAATAAAAATAATAAACATTAATTAAGTCTGCCTTTGTACAGTACTTTTTTTACTTGTGCATAAATTTTTAATAAATAAATAAATATGAATGTGTTTTTAATGATTTCCTGTTTAGGGTTCCGACAAAGGCCTTTTGTGCTTGCGCATACGCTATGTTCAAACAACAATAACATACAGTTATGAATTTGATGTTGTATTGTAGCTAAGCTCAAAATCTGTCGATCTAGTAAAAAAATAAAAAGTAATCGGGGGTGTTTTTGTATTAATTAACAATTATTGGTTGAATTGCATAATTTTTCGTTTTTTTTTTCGACTTTCACATTTTTTTTCAAAAGTTGTGGAATTTTGAACACATTGTTTTGTAATGCAGACGGTAGATAATATTATTGCCTTTCGAATAAGCCTATTTTTATCTCAGTGTGACTAAAACTTTCAGAGATATGATTTTGTTTGTTCTCGCACAGAGCTTATTTCATCAAGAAAAAACAAAATGGCTGCCACATAGCGGGTAAGTGTATTGGACCCAAGCCTAGAGTGTAATTGTACTTTAAAATATTTTATATTTAAATATTTAGAATATCTCTAGTCCATGTCCGGACATACTGTATATTTGGCCCCTTAAAGTTTAATATTAGTTGTAGGAAATATTTTGATTCAAGCGTCCTCGCATCGGGGGACGGCGGTAGGGTACCTTTTTTTTTTTTTTTTTTTGTTTCGGGGTGGAAAATCCTCATGGATGTCCGCCGCCCTGGGGCGGGCGGCGGGGTCTGTCAGACTCTTGCTGACTAAAAACCACCCCGGTGTTCCCTCTCTCACCTACGCCGGGGGTCGCGGGAACGAACGATACTTCCGCAACCCCCGGCTGGTGCTGGCCCACTCCTGCGGGCCTCTCCTCGTGTCAGGGGGGGGAGTGAGGTGTTAAACTCCCCCCGCGACGTCTAAGAGGGGCGCGCGTGGAACACTACGCGCCGCCGCCTCGGGTCCTGATGTGTGGGGGGCGACGGACGTCCCCAAGTCCGTCGCCCCTGGACCCATTTAGGGGGGCTGGAAGAGGGCGTTATCCGCCCTCCGCCGACGCCCGGTGCGCCTGCTGCGGGCAGGGTGAGGGGACGAGATCTCCCTCTCCCTTTCCGCAGCCTCCTTCTGCGAGACGACTGTTTCGCAGAAGGAAACCACCGCGTCCCAGGACTCCTCGCTGCCGACCAGGCGGTAGGGTACCTAACCCAAACAAGACATACACACAACGGTCTAACTCGATTTATTGAGTGCATATTATGTTATTGTTTAAAAAACAAACATAATATAGTAAATATAGTGAGAACTGTAATTATTGTGCTAGTAAGGAATCCTTAGTGAGTGAGTCCATGTCCAGGACTAAGCAGATATTTTTGGTTTTGCAATCTGCTAAGACTCCTTTCCTAATATTTGCTTTACTTGTCTTTTTGTTTAATGTGTAAGCCCAAGGCTATTATTACCTATAACATAGTTATATATAGTTCTTGATTTATATTATACGTCGAAGATGCTGGTGTACCTTAGTAAATGAATAAAATTAAAGAAAAAAAGCCTTTTTTAAAAACAAGCTTTTATTATTTGTTAGTAAAATGAACTAAAAAGTTAAAAATAAATTAACTCTAAAAAAGAAATAAGTATAACACTTTATAAGTTCATTGTAACCTTTAACGATAATTTAGCTTCTTCGTCTACGACAAAATAATTTCATATTATTATTATTACGTTTTACGTTATAAGGTCCGATAGTTTTGTTTGTTTTGTTTTATTACGTTATAAGGTCCGATGGGACTGCCATGTACAATTGTATAAAAGTCCCTAATAATAAATAAAGAGAAAAAAAATAAAAAATAATTTCATATCGTACCTAAGTATATATTTTTAACACTAAAACTTTACACTTTAATTATTAAATCTTCCCGTTTTTATCACAGTCCCGATTTTTTAAATAAAAGCGTGTTACATTATGATAGCAAGAGGAAAAAGAAGGTGCTAAATGTTCTTAATTATACCATCAAAATGTAACACGCTTTTATTTATAAAATCGGCACTGTGATAAAAACGGGAAGATTTAATAATTAAGGTGTAAAGTTTTAGTGTTAAAAATATATACTTAGGTACGATATGGAATTATTTTGTCGTAGACGAAGAAGCTTAATTATCGTTAAAGGTTACAATGAACTTATAAAGTGTTATACTTATTTCTTTTTAGAGTTAATTTATTTTTAACTTTTTAATTCATTTTACTAACAAATAATAAAAGCTTGTTTTTAAAAAAGGCTTTTTTTCTTTAATTTTATTTTTAACTTTTTAGTATTTTTAATTCGAAATTTTTGTTCATGTTGTTCCCACGAGTATAAGACAAAAACGGTCCATCTCCCCAGAGGTCCATTGTAGAGGGATAAGGGCTTCAGTACAACAGGGTTCGCCCTGGTACCCTCAGGCGCAACGTTAGCGATATGAAATGTTTATACACCCTCATACCATTCAGCCCTCGGCACGTGCTCACCTTGGCATTGGGTCATCCATCTAATCAATCAGACATATTCCACATTCATAACAAACTGAACGAACTCTTTTACCTTTGTTGGAGTTGCACATTCACGCCAACCAAGATACTCGTCAAGACGAATCAAACGAGCCCAAACTCGATGGGTTGCGTCGTTTAATTACGGAGTTCCTATGGCCACCTTCCAGCTCCATCATCAGACCCTGGTTACCATGTGGTATCAAAGTACTCGTCAAGACGAATCAAACCAGCCCAAACTCGATGGGGTTGCGTCGTTTAATTACGGAGTTCCTATGGCCACCTTCCAGCTCCATCATCAGACCCTGGTTACCATGTGGTATCAAAGTACTCGTCAAGACGAATTAAACGAGCCCAAACTCGATGGGGTTGCGTCGTTTAATTACGGAGTTCCTATGGCCACCTTCAAGCTCCATCATCAGATCCTAATTACCATATAGTATCAAAGTACTCGTCAAGAAGAATCAAACGAGCCCAAACTCGATGGGGTTGCGTCGTTTAATTACGGAGTTCCTATGGCCACCTTCCAGCTCCATCATCAGACCCTGGTTACCATGTGGTATCAAAGTACTCGTCAAGACGAATCAAACGAGCCCAAACTCGATGGGGTTGCGTCGTTTAATTACGGAGTTCCTATGGCCACCTTCCAGCTCCATCATCAGACCCTGGTTACCATGTGGTATCAAAGTACTCGTCAAGACGAATCAAACGAGCCCAAACTCGATGGGGTTGCGTCGTTTAATTACGGAGTTCCTATGGCCACCTTCCAGCTCCATCATCAGACCCTGGTTACCATGTGGTATCAAAGTACTCGTCAAGACGAATTAAACGAGCCCAAACTCGATGCGGTTGCGTCGTTTAATTACGGAGTTCCTATGGCCACCTTCAAGCTCCATCATCAGATCCTAATTACCATATAGTATCAAAGTACTCTTCAAGAAGAATCAAACGAGCCCAAACTCGATGGGGTTGCGTCGTTTAATTACGGAGTTCCTATGGCCACCTTCCAGCTCCATCATCAGATCCTAATTACCATATAGTATCAAAGTACTCGTCAAGAAGAATCAAACGAGCCCAAACTCGATGGGGTTGCGTCGTTTAATTACGGAGTTCCTATGGCCACCTTCCAGCTCCATCATCAGACCCTGGTTACCATGTGGTATCAAAGTACTCGTCAAGACGAATTAAACGAGCCCAAACTCGATGGGGTTTCGTCGTTTAATTACGGAGTTCCTATGGCCACCTTTCAGCTCCATCATCAGATCAGCTCTATGTCATAATAATATTGCATTGTCATCCGATTTATGCATGCATGCAAAATTTCAGCTCAATCGGACACCGGGAAGTGGATCAAATTTAACTTGCAAGATATGATTACAAACAGACAGACAGAAAACGGGACAGGTGAAACTAAATAAAAGCTTGTAATAAATGCAAGTTCCTGAAATGACTAGTCTCAAGAACAGAAGTCCCCGGTTGAACAAGTAGTCGGAACAAGGGATGTTTTAATCGAACAAAAATTCTGTCAAATTATGCTAAGCTCTGAACTGTGTTGTGATTTTTTTATTCGTGGATGTAAATTCAGTTATAACGGTTGAAGAGTGCTCAAAAAAATTATGTTTGACCCGGTTGTTAATAACATGTTTGAAAACCAAATAAAAGTAAAAATTAATGTTATTCAATGCCTAACATAGATGCCTACTAACAAATAAACACCAGAATATAAAATAACTAGCTTCCGCCCGCGGCTTCGCCCGCGTGGTGTGTTGATAAAAAGTAGCCTATGTCCTTCCCCAGACTTCAGACTATCCATATCTTGAAACAAACATTCAAACAGATAGACAAACGGACAGGCAGACAGAAGTTACTTTCGTTTTTATAATTTCGGGTAAGGATTAGTATGCATACCATTATTATTAAAGAGGATTACTTGATATAGCGGTTTCACTTGTCGTACGGTAGCAGTAATCAATAAAAACTGAAAGGATTAGAATAAAGTACATAGGTAATTACCGATGTTTTGACGGTTCTATTTACTGCAATATACTGTACACTATATTAAGTACAGTCGCAAGCACATCACGCAACCCAAACTAACAAATTTTACAAACAACTTTGATAAAGTTGAAAATCTATTAAATAAATTTGACAGATATCGTTGCCACTTACGCCACGGAACGCTCGACCGGAGTTTAATGTAACTTATTCATAAAGTGCTAGGTAAATGAGCGTTGCATGTTACTATTTTGATGATGGTATACCCACATGGTATACCACAGAACTATATACAGGGTGGCTCATTCAGAGCGGTCAGTATGGGAAAGTCTGAAACTATAAGATATACGAAGATCTGTTCTTAGGAACCATGTCATCGATTTTAATAACAAGAAAAACTGCATTCATACATTTTAAAAAAAAACCTGTACTCAGCTCGGCAATCGAACCCGGTCGTTTTGAAAAAAAAAAACTAACACTATTTCTATTTAAATATTGGTTGTGTAGGTCTTAAGCAGTAAATGTTTCTATGGAACATGATGTCTAAAATGAATAAAAGGCATTGTTTTCACATATTTCTATTTATTTTAGTAGGTTGTCGAAGAACACTAGTCTTCGTCCATTCGTACGGGAACCGAGCGTGTAACATTTTTCGTAGGTACTTTGACGTCACGGCCGTAATTTAGTGATGGGATCGCAAGCCGCGCGAAATCGATCGCCGGCGGCGCGGCGTTCGTTTATAATATTTGCATTTCACTACCTACATTACATAGTTACGATTTAATTTAAAAATATAATAAAATTTCCTCTGCTTTCAAAATCGATTATAACTGAGTACGAAATCGGCATCGAAAATTGCAGTGTACAACACTAATGACTACTTTTGACCTTGAATGGTTAGATCGCTTGTGTTTACATTGCTGGTTTTCAATGCACGACAAGTCCGGCGCGTTAAATTAAAGCCGCAATGAAAAAATATTTGGATACACTACTGTTTGGATGAAAATAACAAAAAAAAATGTTTTATAAATAACAACAGATTATTTTAAGACAAATAGTACTTACGGATGATAAGAAATACCTCGATTACCAGCTCCAACTTCATGGATGGAATTAGAACAATTAAGTATCGCACAACTAGGCATTTTGTTTTTATCACCTGACGTCACACGCGGAAAGCGGTCGGAGGCAGACTGAAGTTCGCCGCGAGCAATGGTGTCGCACGGCACCATTTCTCCACGCGAGGTACCTACACTTATGCAATCTATTATAATCTATATCTGTGATTTTAAAGTTTCGTTCCGATTCACCCCTGCGTTCCTATTCACCCCGTTTTACTGTAGTGTAAAATACAAAGTTTATCTACATTAAATATCGAAATCGATAAATGTATTAATTGTGATAAGAATTAACTAAGTACTCTAAAATGTGCATTGTAAAACCACCAGGCGCCAGCGCATCCTTAGCCCAGTTCCTCTAGCCCACTTCTTTTCCCGTCTTTCAGCTTCCTACCCCAAATTTCACAATCCTTCTACACTCCATCCTACCCACATCCCCACTCCTCCCACCTCCTTAATCCTAAACTCCACTCCTAACCGCGACTCCCTGTGACTGGGTAGTGGCGGGCTCGCCTATCACTAAAATCAGCTGATGGCGGGTAGGAGTAAATAGTCACCTGCGCTAGGACCTGCGCAGTTGAGCGCCGTAAGCAGGGATGAAGGAGTCCTGGGGGGTTGAGCCGAGCGGCTCTGGTTGTAATGTGCCCGTAAGGCAACACGCCCCCTTTGGTCTGGATTTCAAGCGAAACGGTGGCCCTACCCAATAGCCAGGGGTAGGGAAATGGCCATGGTGTCCCGTCAGAGGGCCACAGGCGAGGTGCGTGAGGTCCGCTGTGGTCGTTCTCGGACGGCCTAAGCGGTAGGTAAAGGTCATGCTGACGGTGTAAGTGAGGGTTGATCAGTTCGTTGGGGGTGGCCCATTGAACCTTCCACGCCAACCCGATCGAGCGCCCGATGTCGCACTGTAAACCAGCCTTGCGCCCCTATATCTCTCTGGTAGTCCTAACGTTCGAGCTTTTTCACAGCAAGACGTTCCCAGGTGCGGGCTCCATGGAGGGTGGGAAGCCAGAGAGACGAACTCAATACCACAATAACATGGACAATTTAAGGCCAGTTATTACAACACACACCGGAGTGGAGGCGAAAGCCAATGAGACTCCCAAGGGAGGTGTTTTCACTCCCCTCGCCCCTGGTGGCCTTGCAGCTAACGCTGCGGGTACCAGCGCGGGTGCTGGTCTAACTGTGGCGAGAACCGCAGCCAAGACCAAACCTAAGAAGTCCCAAAACAAACAAAGGACGTCGGCGCTGACTGGGACCAGTACCGACCCTTCTAAAACTCAGGCGAAGACCAAGGCGACGACTAATACCACTGCCGGTCTGACCCTCCCCACACAGATCCCGGAGCTAGGTAACACAGGCACCGGGCATCCTGATAATCACCCTCCTTCCCCCTCAAATCCTCAACCCTCCTCTCATCAGGCGACCGTCACCGGTCAAACGGAGACGGTCGAGTTCACTGAGGACGCGTTCTCACTTGCCTGGCAAGTGCAGAAACGCAAGGGCAAGGGTAAAAGCACTCAACAAGCCCGATGCCCCCCCACTGACCCTTCAGGTCCACCAGCTGCCTCTACACAGAGCAAGCAGAGGGAAAGAGTGACTAGGAAGGAGCGACGCCAACAACGCAGGTTGCTAAGCAAAGGCAACCGTCAGAAGCAGGCCACTGCCGCTAGGCCGGCCAAACGGAGTAGCGGCCAGCTGAACTTCGCCGCTGGTAAGCGGTCGCAGGCTGAGGCCGGCACAAGCCGTTCCTCGCCCAGTCGACCGCCAACCAGCGCTCCGGAGAAACAGGCAGGTAACTCCACAACACAGCGACCCGATTGGAAGGATCAGGCCGCGGCCAAGCGAGCTCTCAACGAGACTGTGACACCTCGGGGAGAGCATAAGCGGCCGCGTCTTGACCAATCCAAACGGGTCCCCCAAAGAAGCTACGCCCAAGCTGCCAGCGCAACCCTAGACGTCGCGATCACCTGCGAACGAACGGGAATCCTCAGCAGGGAAGTATCGGACCAGGTACTCGCTGCCATCCAGAGGCAGATCATCCTCGAGGCCTGCTCCCCCAAACCAGACACTCCAGGGCCGACGTTCAATGCCAAGCCGCTGTTCGCCGGGGGTGTCCTGAAACTGTGGTGCGGAAACGACCACACTTTAGCCTGGCTAAGGAAAACGGTCTCCGACCTCTCTCTCCCTACTAGCATCTCGCTGGTAGTCCAGAGTCAGTCGGAGATCCAAAAGCGAACACGATGTGGCATCGTGATCCCAGACGAGCAGGGAGTATACGGTGAGTCGACCAACATTGGGCGCGCTCTCAGTTACCAGAACCCCTGGGTCGACATCAAGAGGTGGGTGCTCCTCTTTGCTGACAAGCAGGCCGCGCAATGGTTCGTGGTGGTCGGCGTCCCTGTGGACCAAATCCCGGCCCTGATGAAGGCCGGACGCCGCCTCTCAATAGGATTGGGAGCGGTGTACGTGAAGTTCCAGGGTAGGAACGGCAGGTTCACCGACGTCCCTCAGGGATGGGACCCCGCCACGGAAACCATCGGCGAGGTGCCAAAACAGCCGCAGGCACCAGAGGGGGAGTCATCTCCCCTTTTAAACAACCCGGAAGCATCCGTGGCCGAGCCTGCCCTGGCAGGGTCGGCTGCCCCTGCTGCCGCCACCGTGGGCGCCGTCCCTTCAACGGGTGAGGAGCTGGAGGACATGATCCTGTCCCCGGCTTCGGACCAGGGAGGGGACGGCTTCGACGAGGGCGACTTGTTTGCCGGGCTCAAACTGGGGGGGGACGAGGAGGGGCTGGCCAGCGATGGCGTACCCTTCGTCGGCCTGTAAAATCCTCCAGGCAAACCTCCACCACAGTCAGACCGCGACGGCTCAGCTTCGCAAGTGGCTGGAGGTTCAACACACGGCCATTGCCTTGATCCAGGAGCCGTGGATTAGGGCTGGCCGCATACAAGGACTCTCCAATCTCGGCGGTAAGCTCCTGGTCACCACAGATCACGATCATCCCAGATCGTGCATCTATATCACAGGTAACCTCAAAACACAGCTCTTAACTGACTTCTGTTGCAGAGATGTCTCTGCAGCAAAGCTGCTAATACAGCGCGACGACGCCATAGAGATGGTGATCGTCCTTGCCTCGGTCTACATGCCCGAGGGAGAGGCGCCACCCCCGCACGACCTCGCCCGCCTTGTGAGCTACTGCGAGAGGTGCGGGTTTGAGGTCGTCGTTGGAGCCGATGCCAACGCTCACCATCAACTGTGGGGTATGGACTCGCAAAACGACAGGGGTAAGGCCTTGGTTGACTACCTTTTTTCGACTAACCTATCCCTACTAAACACGGGCTCCGAACCAACGTTCGTAACCAGACGAAGCCGCACAATCATAGACCTCACTCTAGCAACAGAGGGAGCGGCGGAAACTATCACTGGGTGGCAGGTCTCAAGGGAGGCCTCCTGCTCAGATCACAGGTGGATCCGCTTCGACATCCAGGTTTGCGTTCCACCCACACAACCACGGCGTAATCCGCGCAACACGGATCGGGCCACCTATACACGCAGTCTTGAATCAATGCTGGCGACTTCTAACGAGCCGACAACATATGCGGATACGACACAGATTGAAGTACAAGTAAGTCACCTTACTAAATCGTTGATAGACAGCTACCTAACTGCCTGCCCAGAGACCACCCCGCGCAGCACACCGGGCAAACAACCCTGGTGGGGCGCTGATCTGGAGCGCAAACGCAGTAAAGTAAGGAAAGCTCTGAATAGAGCCATGAATACTTGTGCGGATGAGGACTGGGATAAGTATTACGCAGCCAAATCCAGCTACAAAAAATGCATCAGGTTCAGGAGTACCGCAGGATGGCGCAAATTCTGTGGTAACATTGAATCTTGTCAGCAAGCTAACAGGGTAAGGAAGGTACTAGCGCAACAGTATACACCTGGGCCCGCTACCCTCCGGAAACCTGACAACACATTAACATCCTCGCCAGAAGAAACGAGACGCGTCCTTATTGAAACTCACTTCCCGGGATGTATCTTCGCACAGGTATTTGACTGGCAAGATGTAACTCAGACACCGTCAGACAACGATTGGCTCTACGTTAGCAGGGTAGTCACGTTGGAAAAACTCCAATGGGCCATCCGGAGCTTCCATCCTTTTAAGGCAGCTGGTCCTGATGGAGTGTTCCCCGCCCTACTGCAGTGGGGTGGCACCTCTGTCGCCAGTAGACTGCTGCCCTTAATGAAAGCGTGCCTGGCCTTCAGATACGTTCCTAAAGGATGGAGGGAAGTGAAAGTAATATTCATCCCTAAGCCAGGTAAGGGTGACTATACAAACGCCAAGTCCTACCGACCAATCAGCCTGACCTCCTTTCTTCTGAAAACTCTGGAAAGGCTGTGTGATAGGGAACTGAGGGATGGCGCTCTGAAAACTTTACCGTTACACGATAACCAACACGCATACAGTTCAGGTAAGTCGACTGAATCTGCCCTTCATATGGTAGGTAGCCAGATAGAGGCAGCGATTCATCAGAAAGGCACCTGTCTGGGTACTTTCATAGACATCGAAGGAGCCTTCGACAAAACCAACTTCTCCAGCATCAACAGCGCCCTCTCCAGACATGGAGTAGAACAGGTACTAACGGACTGGATTACAAACATGTTAAGTAAACGAGTGGTTCGCCTTGAGGGCGAGCAGCAGAGGGCCATGATAGCCAGAGGCTGCCCCCAGGGTGGGGTTCTGTCTCCCCTTTTGTGGAATCTGGTGGTTAATGACCTCATCACTAAACTCAACGCCAACCGCTATTACACAGTAGGTTATGCCGACGACCTCGCAATCCTGGTTTCGGGGAAGGTGACGGACACGATATGCAACCTCACTCAGCAAGCGCTACGTATCGTAGAGAGATGGTGCAGGGATTTTGACCTAACAGTGAACCCCACTAAAACTGAATTAGTCATGTTTACCCATAAACGAGCTTTAGGCCATTTTCGCCTACCAAAACTGTTCGATACTGAACTCCAGGTGGCCAACGAAGTCAAATACCTCGGGGTCACACTAGACAGTAAGTTGAACTGGAGTAGTCATCTGGACAATAAACTTAACAGGGCTTGCATAACCTTTTGGCAGTGCAGGAAAATGATAGGTAAGAAGTGGGGCCTATCCCCTAAAATTACACTTTGGCTGTACACTGCAGTGATCCGGCCCATGATCACCTACGGGGCTGTGGTCTGGTGGCCCCGCACCAAGCTGGTTACAGCCTCCAGCAAACTACAACGCGTACAGAGACTGGCCTGCATGGCGACTACGGGCTGCATGAGGACTACTCCGACTGCGGCAGTGGAAGCCATCCTGGGACTTCCACCGCTCCACCTGTTCATACAACAGGAAGCGACGTTGGCGGCAGTACGTCTCAACACACTAAACCTCTGGGGTAAGAGTTATACACCACACGCTGCGCTGCTTGAGGGACTCTACAAGGAGTTCCCCATCACGAAGGCCACCAATGATCGGGTACCCAAACAATTTATCTTTGATAAAAAATACAAGATCCAACTTCACGAGGATCGCCGCTGCGAGGGGCTGCGCCCTGCAGAGCTGCGAATCTTCACAGACGGATCCAAAACAGGTAGTGGTACAGGTGCTGGAATCTTCTCGGAGGACTTCAACATACACATAGCCACACCATTGGGCGTCCACAACACAGTGTTCCAGGCCGAATGCATGGGCATCTCTCTGGCCGCTTCAGCCATCATGGCCAGGGAAGTGAAGGATCACTCAATTCGCATACTCTCAGACAGCAGGGCTGTACTGCAAGCGCTGAATAGTAATACAGTCGACTCTGGGCTAATATACGAGTGCCACCAGCGCCTCAACCAGGTGGGTAACTTCAATAAAATAACCATTCAATGGATAAAAGGACACAGCGGTTCGCTAGGCAACGATGCAGCCGACGAGCTTGCCAGAAGGGGGTCGAGCATGGCACCAGTGGGACCGGAGCCCATCGTGCCACTCCCCTTCAGGTATCTACGCACTCTGGTAAGGAAACGCACCAGAGATCAACATGACAAACTTTGGACGGAACAAGGCGAGTGCAGGCAGGCTAAAGAAGCACTTCCCGCAATGGATGGCCGCCTCACGAAACAGGTTCTCCGTCTAACTAGACAAAAGCTGCGTACGGTGACTGCAGCTTTAACTGGCCACGGGTCATTTAATAAACACCTCTTTGTCATAGGAGTAACAGACAGTCCGCTGTGCAGGGCCTGCATGGAGGATGACGAGACAGCGGCACATGTGCTTCTAAGCTGCCCGGTGGTCGCCACTTACAGGGCAAAATACTTCGGTAACCCAGGTACCCTACGTGAGACGGTCAGTAACATCAAGGCGTTGCTGGCCTTCCTTGAGGAGCTGGGGTGGATCGAATGATCGATTTTCCCACCCGTACGCAAAATACGCGCATTGACGTGGAGTTGCGGACACCAGCCCGTGTTACCTATTACCTATTACCTATTATGTGCATTGTAAAAAAAGTATATAATTTAAATGTAATTATGGCACATTATTTTGGATATAAATGGCTTCCACATAAAAGGTACTATTTAACACGTTCACGCCGGGGCAAATATGTGCGTTTTTTCGCGTGAGGCGGGACTGTCTTATCTCCTTACGCTTCGTGGGGCGGGGCATCACTGTTAGTAAGTAAATAAGTAAGTATTTATTTGCATAAAACATGGAATACGTGGTGTTACCACGGACTAGAAAAAAAAGAAGGACTCCGCGCCACGCATATCGAAAGTGAAGCACAGTAAGGGTGCCGGACCGTTTGTACAAACGTGCTTCACGCACACATTTACATCATAGAATGCCGGCCGGCCGCCATTACGCGACAAGACGGCGTCTTTGTAGGTACTACTTACGTGAAGTATAAAATAAAATAATGCCATCTTGTGTTTTGAAAACGTGTAAAAATAATTCTACATCCCAGAAAAACTGTCAAGGAATAACTGGAATGGACTGGATAGATCTTTTTATCTTTTAAGTGTCCCGAGAGATTGGGTAATTTTTTTTTTGTGTTCTTTGTCATTTTTTTGCAAGTATTGACTATGATTATTTTTATAGATTTCCTACAGCAAATCATTCATGGAACAATGATTGGATTATAATAATAAGAAACTACATAGGTGAAGGCCCATTGGGTTCCGTCGAAAACAAGAGTGATATGCTGTTCAATTGGCGAGGGTTCTTAGATTGGAACGGATTAGCGTCATGCTTTTGTAATGTTTCTTGGATCGATAAAGAATGCAGTGCGGGTTAGTGAGTGTTTGTATGTGTTGTGAAGATTCTGATTAAATCATTTGAATAAATATTTCAGTTTTATTTTCTACAGAACGTTAAATAGTTTTCTTATTATAGGTAAAATACACCTTGTGTGTTTTAGGTAAGTAAGCTTTAATACCCATCCCCCTATCTTCCTAATAGGTAATTGAAGACAATCAATTGAATTACGTATTCTACAGCAGCGTTTTTCTAGTCATCCATACAAAATAAACACTTAATTTTGAGTTTTCACTAGTATATTTTTGTAATTTCAGTTAAGTGGACTTCTTATATCGCTTTATTGTAATAAATGAATACACTATCCAAATATTTAAAACATGGGGAAATTTTCATTCATCTGGTATCCATCAAATCACGCACACATAGATCGGTACGGTGCTTCGCTTTCGATACGCATGGCGCGGAGTCCTTCTTTTTTTTCTAGTCCGTGGGTGTTACAATAATTTACAATAAAGATCTTACATGTTTTGCCAGAATTGTACTTAGCATGCATTATGTTCACTTAATATATAAGGATATATATGAGGATTTGTTATCCATAAATTCTTTAAGACTATAGAATTTTTCCAAGTTTAACCAGTCAAAGAATTTTCCCTTAAATAATCTGGAGTTTTTTATGCTAATCGGTATGTTATTATATACACTAACACAATTATATAAGCAGCTTTTATTATATTTAGCAAGCTTGGGAAGATCATGCAGAACGAGTCTCTGTGGATCACGCCGGCTCCTTGGATTAATATCATTGGCTGATATAAACAGGTCTTTATGTTTATTAACGAACATACATATTTCAAATATATGTTGCGAGTTTGAATGCGCTTAAATGCCGCGAAAAAAGTAAAAAAGTAACGACGTAAGCGATGTAAGGGCCAGCCCGCATTATGTTTAGAATGTTTTAAAAAGTTGCATATGTAAATAAATAATTGTTATCAATTTAAAATATTGAATGTTAATGTTTATAACACTCATTTTTTTTAATATAATGTTGAGAAAAAATAAAATAAGCTTATTATTTAACGACTTATTTTCTGAAAACAAGTAGTGACTCACCTGTGATTCACGCCGCCCCACGGGATAGTTAAGCGTGACCCACTAGTGGATCACGCCGGCGTGAACGTGTTAAGACAAACAATTCCACGGTACATTATCTTCTAACGGTTTAGGCATCGCACACTAAGATAGCTCTCAGAGGGCAGGAATTTTTCCGACTTACTTGATACTTATCGTCATATTATGGCTAAATCACACATTTTTTTTATAAATTGTAACCTATGTGTTATTCTGATGTATAAGCTATATTACTGTAAAGTTTCATCAAAATCCGTTAAGTAGTTTTTGCGTGAAAGAGTAACAAACAAACATCCATCAATCCTCACAAACTTCCGCGTTCATGATATTAGGTAGGATAGGATTAGTAAGATTGTCCGCTGTGGGGTCACACCGGCCACTTTTGTTTAGATTGACATTTTTGAATTCGTAATATCTTTTGAATGGAATTACCGATTTGAATAATTCAAAAAGTAATCTACAGGTGTTGAAACAGTCTTGAATACGAAACGATTTATTTGGATAAGGATTAATACAAAGGTATGGATAACATGGTCTCATTTTGGTCGGCATTTCTATCAACTTTTAAAATGTAAAAAAGTAGATATAGTGACACAACTACAATAGTTGGACATGTGGTATCGCGAATTTTTTTTTGTAGATATTGAAATGTTCTTTAATATTGTAGAACATTTTTTGCGCGAGACTATACGAGTTATATGGTTTGAAAAAATACAGGTTTGACACTCCTTTCCTAGAGTATGTCAAAAATTATTCAAAATTATTTAAAAAGATTAGTGCTTTTGCTAAATCGAAATTTTTAAGCGATGCTATTAAAAATTCTAATAATAAAGTAAAAACGACTTGGAAAATTATTAACAATGAAACTGGTAAATCGGTTAAACAAGAAAAACTACTTGAGATTATGGAAGATGATAAATTAGTTAATAAAGCCGCTGACGTAGCTGAAGCTTTTAATGAGTTTTTTGCCAACATACCTATAACTACGACTCGCTCCTTAAATTCGTCCCCGTCTAAAGCTGAAACCCTTTTGCATAGTAGTGTACCTAAATGTATTCGTTTATTTAGTTTCGAACATGTAACCCCACATGATGTAGTTAATGTTTTTAACCTACTAAAGTCTAAAAACACCGGTGACTACTGGGGCATCTCCATTAAACTTTTAAGTAATATAATAGACATCGTAGCCCCCTATCTAGCTGTTACTTTTAATAAATGTGTTGATTTAGGAATTTTTCCTGACCTCATGAAGAGTAGTAAAGTCATACCTTTATTTAAATTTAAAAAAATTACCAACGTCGTTTTTATTACCTGATAAAAACGACGTTGGTAATTTTAGACCTATTTCCATCTTACCTGCATTTAGCAAAATATTTGAAAAATTAATACTCAAGCAGTTGCTAAGACATTTTAATTTAAATAGCCTCCTTCATAATGAACAGTATGGCTTTACAAAAGGTCGTTCGACTACAGATGCGGGTGTTGCTTTGCTGAAACACATATTTAACGCATGGGAGAGCTCGCAAAATGCTATCGGAGTTTTCTGTGATCTTTCCAAAGCCTTTGATTGCGTGCACCATGACACGCTTTTGCGTAAACTAAGTCATTACGGTGTCCAAAACGAAGCTCTCAACGTAATAAATTGTTATTTACATAATAGGTTCCAATGTGTAGATGTTAATGGTGTGAAATCTTCCGCGCTACCAGTTCAGTTAGGTGTACCGCAAGGCTCAATACTGGGTCCATTCTTGTTCTTAGTGTATATTAATGATTTACCATTCCATTTAAAGGGAATCTGTGACGTTGTACTGTTTGCTGATGATACATCTCTTATTTTTAAAGTAGATAGGAATAGACAAGATTTTGATGACGTAAACAGTGCACTCTCAATAGTTACGGATTGGTTTACGTCAAATAACCTAGTTCTCAATGCCAAGAAAACGAAATGTGTAAAGTTCGCCTTACCGAATGTTAGAAATCTAGGATCCAACATCGTCTTAGATAAAGAGGCGCTTGAAACTGTGAGTTCGGCAGTTTTTCTGGGAATAACAGTAGATGCCAAACTTCAGTGGGGACCACATATATCGAGCCTAGCAGGAAGGCTCAGTTCGGCTGCCTACGCCGTCAGGAAAGTAAGACAGTACACTGACGTTGATACAGCTCGTTTAATATATTTTAGTTATTTTCACAGCGTTATGTCCTACGGTATTCTGCTGTGGGGCAAAGCAGCTGATATACAAAATATATTTGTCCTTCAAAAACGAGCTGTTCGAGCAATTTACCAGCTAGGTGCTAGAGTTTCTCTAAGAGATTTTTTTAAAGATATTGGTATTCTCACGGTTGCATCACAATTCATCTTTGCCAACATCTTATATATTAGGCAAAATATACACTTGTATACTAAAAACAGTGATATTCACAATGTTAACACCAGAAATAAGGACAAACTACGTGCTCCCTTTCACCGGCTTCATAAGGTTCATAACTCATTTGTTGGTCTTGGTATAGCCTTTTATAACAAGCTACCCTCTTCTTTGCTAGATTTGCCTTTTAATGCATTTAAAGCTCAAGTAAAATCTAACCTTTGTTCAAAGGCATACTATTCTATCAACGACTACTTAAACGATAAGAATAGTTGGTCGCCCTGATTAACTCAAGACAATGTTTATGTTCTTTTTCCAGAATTAATTTACAAAGAATTACTGATAGGTTATATGAGCTCATTATACAATTGTTTTATTATTGGGCTGTATAAGTCAAATCAGTTTAATTTAATTTTAATTTTATTATTGACATAATCAACCCATTGCAATGTTTTCTAATGAGTTGATTGCAATATGTGGTTAGCTAGTGACCTCGACAATTGATCATATTATTCTTACCTGAGCAACCGGCAGCAAGTTCGTCATGCTCCCTTAGATGTCACTGCTTGCGGTAGCGTCGGGGGTCGGGTTGTCTCCTTCCCTCAAATATGGCGAGGGGGGTAATGGCTGACCTTTGCGTTATGCTCGTGAACGGGTGCTGCTTGTGGTGACTGGTCGTCTTGCTGACCATGGTTTTATCATTGTTATCATTATTAATAACTTGTTTATTTAGTTTCCTTATGGTCCTAGTTTATCATTTATGACTTCAAGCGACAGCTATGTAAACTGAACCCAGCATTGCATAAATATGTTAGCGGTCACGCCCTTTATACCTGGAGGCTTTTATTTAATTTCCATTTATTAATTTTTGCTTGAGTACGTATAGTTTTTTATTGTATTTCTTGGTATATTGGCGTTGCTAGCTGACATATGGCAAATAATTTAATTTAGCGTTCTGTGTCTTGTAATGTTAATTGCTTTGCATACCTTGTATTGTATTCAGTCATGTATATTTTCTAACTGAACAGACAGCTGTGCTGCTGGGGAGTTTGTTGCGCCACTTCTTCTTCCCAGCGAAAGCACTAGGAAGTGGTGAAGGGCGGGCGTTTTGGGGGACTGTCTTTTGTAATTTTGACGTTCGAAAAGTGCTGATTCTCAGCCTAGTTTGAATAAATGACTTTTGATTTGATTTGATTTGATTTGTTCTACCTTCAATAGTTTCCGCAGCGCATGCGATGAAAGACGTTTTATGGCTATTTTTTTTACACCTTGGGTTACATTATTGGTGTTTTAGTAAGGATTCCTATTTTTTTGTAGTAATATATATAGCCTATGTTACTTAAGCATAGTGTGCCATTCTAATGGCGAAAAAAATTTTGAAATCGGTCCAGCAGTTTCGGAGCATATTCAATACAAACAAACAATCAAATCTTTCCTCTTTATAATATAATATTATAATTATTATAATTATATATAATTTAAATTAGTTAAATAAAAAACGTTTAAAATAGTAGCCCACCAGCTTCAGTAACATATTCACGGACCTACAATAGTATTCAATATTATAATGATGTAATTGTACATAGCGGTCATAGGTTCTTAGGTACATTGATCGTTTTATCTGATTATTTTGCGTATAGTATACGCAAAATAATACTTTCTGAATATTATAACTTGTGGACTAATATTGACCCAACGCTCCGTAGACAGAGCAAGCCCAAACAAGCATAATCTCTTTGAGTCATTCAGCATCGGAATGTCCAACGCAGTTGTCATCAATACCCATAATATGAAGAGCCAACGAAATCCCAGAGCAATGCAAGGGATCCTAACAGCCGTTTTCATCGTTACGTAGAGGGGCATCCTCGTCGTTCAAATAAAAATAAACTACATTATATAACTTTTACCTAATTATTTAATTCAAATGATCTCATAATTTATTAATTGTTATTATGTATAACATTTATACCAGTATGTACAATTTTTTACTTCAATGGGCACTCTTGCACAATTTTTAAATTTTCAGATTCCGTTTTTATAGAACCGCGTTTCACAATAATACTTCTTCTTCCTTAATTCCTGCTTCACCTATTTAGTTTGTCGCAGCATTGCGTAAAAGCTGTAGGATGACTTTAAAATCTGGAAACAAAGAAAGAGTACATACCTAAAAAAACATGACCCGGTCTTTGCTATCGGAACGAAATGAATATTATTATGTCTGAATTGTTAGCTAGTATTTAGCCGGGCCCAGACCGAGCGAGCACGCAGCCCGAGCCGCGCTCGGACTTCTGCCTCGCAGGCCGTGTTCTGCGGAACCTCTATTGAGTTTTAGAACATTTTACACACAAAATGCATATCAAACGGATAATGTCTTCCTTATCTAATTTACTCGGCTGAGGCAATCCGAGCCACGGTCGTCGGCCTAGGTATTGATTCCGAGCGCGGCTTGTGGGGTCGGTCTGTCGGGAGCTCAGGAGCCGCCAATTACCGTAACATATGTCTCGAGTGAAAGCGGGATCACACGGCCGGCGGCGGGGCGCAGCGGGCGCTTGGCACGCTCCATCACCAGCACCAGCGAGCGCCGGAACGACAGCCGCTCGAGTCGCCACTCCATGCTGTAGATCGACTGCGACACGCGCTCGCTCTGACAAAAAATCCAGGCAACTTTCGCTTGTTAATAAAATCCACTGCGAAAAAACTTGCAATCCAATCAAAAGCTGCGCCTCATACCTCCACAGTGACTTCATTTCCGTAATAACAAAATATTAATAGCTCGGTCAGAACACAAATGATAAACAATGTGGTGGATGCAAATTCGAAGCTCAACACGTTCAGCTGCAAACAGACAACAGAGGCGTGATAAGCGTGACGACAGTGTGACGTCACTGAATGCGACCGTCGCACACAACACACACACTCACGCTGACTATCTTGTAGGCGGCCATGCACAAGATCCAACCGGCCACGGTGAACAGCAGCAGCAGCGGCAGCGCGAAAACGTCGAGCAGCACCGTACACATCCTGCACATACACCGCGCGTCATACCGGAACTACATATGTACAATAATTTCATGAAAGGATTCAATTCAATTCAATCAGTTTATTCGCATAATATGGGTTTACAAAGATGTTACAAGGGTACGGTTTCACCATATTCAGCTTATGTTAGCATGCAAATTATAATATAGAGTCATAATAATTAGATATTTATTATTAGATATCTTTAAAAAAAAATATACATTAATAGTCCATCCATTATAAATAGTCATTACGATATTAAAATAAAAGGTCAAATTTAATACGAGTACGAGTAAAATTTATTAGATTAGATGAAGAATTATGCTGGGTAAATTACCATTATTTCAACGACAATCAAGATTTGGATTACTATTAATTAATTATTAACAATGATTGCATTACATTTTATCATCGAAGTATTCCTTGACTGAATAATAGGCCTTGTCTATAAGTAAAGATTGAAGTTTCTTTTTAAATAGATTTACATTACTTGAACTTCGTATAATTGAGGGTGGTTTATTATATATTTTAGGGCCCATGCCAACAAAGCTTTTAGAAAGGAGTGCGATTTTTCCTGCTGGAACGCATAATTTATCTGCATGACGCTGTCTTGTACGATACTCAAACAGTTCTAAATTGCAATGGATAAATAGTGCTGTCTCATAGATGTAAATGCTGGGCAGTGTCAATATTTTTAATCGTTTGAAATGAGGCTCACATGAGTCCATTTGGGTTAAGTTACATATAGCTCTTATCAGTGTAGGGCACAATTAAATTAATTTTTTAATTGTAGAGGCCAACAATTACAATTTTTATTTCAACTAAATTAATTGCAATTAAATTAATTCAATTATTTTTTAATTGTGAAATACAATTAAAATCAATTGCAATTAAATCTGTTAATTGTGGTTTACAATTAATTCAATTGCAATTAAAATTTTATTTACAATTAAATTAGTTGTTTTAAACAATTAATATTTAATTTAACTACGTATTTTATTAATGTAAATATGGCAGGAGTAGTGTTGTAAAAATACCGTATAATACCAAAAGGCTATGTATTAAACAGGTATTGTACCATAACTTACGGTATTATTGGTATTTTATGTATTTTATATTTTGATTCACTTTTTAAGATCCTGCGTTATTACGAAGAGTTGTAGTTTAATAAATAAAATATATTTTAACTGTGGATTGTATTCTATATTTTAGAATGACTAACTTTAATTTAATGATTACTTTCATTTATTTATTTATTTGCAAACATGGGTAAAAGATACATAGATATTTTGTTATTATTTATTTACTTAGTAATTAAACTTCACACATATTATTACAGTATTATATTTCCGTCTATTTTCATCATCATCGTCTATTTTCATATTATTATTTATTTACTTAGTAATTAAACTTCACACATATTATTACAGTATTATATTTCCGTCTATTTTCATCATCATCATCATCATCATCGTGATCATGATCGTGATCGCCATCGTCATCGTGATCGTCATCGTCATCGTCATCGTCATCATCGTCATCGTCATCGTCATCATCGTCATCTTCATCATCATCGTTATCGTCATCGTCATCGTGATCGTCATCGTCATCGTGATCGTCATCGTGATCGTCATCGTCATCGTCATCATCATCGTCATCGTCGTCATCGTCATCATCGTCATCTTCATCTTCATCGTAATCGTCATCGTGATCGTCATCGTCATCCTTATCTTCATCGTCATCGTCATCGTCATCCTCATCGTCATCATCATCATCGTCATCGTCGTCATCGTCATCGTCATCATCGTCATCTTCATCTTCATCGTCATCGTGATCGTCATCGTGATCGTCATCGTCATCGTCATCGTCATCGTCGTCATCGTCATCGTCATCATCGTCATCTTCATCTTCATCGTCATCGTGATCGTCATCGTCATCGTTATCTTCATCGTCATCGTCATCGTCATCCTCATCGTCATCGTCATCATCATCATCGTCATCCTCGTCATCGTCATCATCGTCATCTTCATCTTCATCTTCATCGTGATCGTCATCGTCATCGTCATCGTCATCGTCATCTTCATCGTCATCGTCATCGTCATCGTCATCCTCATCGTCATCGTCATCATCATCATCGTCATCGTCATCGTCATCGTCATCAATCATCAATCCTGAATTATTCTAGTTAGGTACCTGTGCTACACTTTTACGTAATGTTCTGGCTTAAATCCAGACTTTACATACCTTTGAAAATATTAAGGAGAATGCTCTTGTATTGTTTGCATTATGTTTTTCAGTTAGTGACATTTATTAATTGTTAACTGTAATTGTAAACGTGTATCAAACAATTAACAATTAATCAATTGTAATTGCAAATTTTTACAAGCACAAATAATTTAATTGTAATTGCAAAGTTTTACAAGCACAATTAATTAATTGTTAATTGCGATACGTTACAATTACAATTAATTATTTTAGTTGTTAGTTGCAACTAAATTTGGCAATTTAATTGTTAGTTGTTAATTGCTTTCACAATTAGTTTTTGCCCCACTCTGGCTCTTATGCATCTTTTTTGTGCCCTGAACGCACTTTCCAAATCAGTTGAGTTGCCCCAAAAAATAACACCGTATCGAAGAGTAGACGATACATAACCGTGATAAGCAGTTATTGAGGTTGTAATATCAACGATTTTACTGATATTACGTAAAGCGAAAGAATAACTGTTTAATTTATTACTTATGTGCCCTATTTGCTTCTTCCATGTCATTTTGTTATCTATGTATAATCCTAAAAACTTTGTTGACTCTACTACTTCTATTATTTCGTCATTACAATTAATGTTTAAATCCTCTATTGCTAGTCTTTGTCTAAAATTAATAGCTTTTGTTTTACTAATATTAATTTTTAAATTATTACTTATTAACCAATTAATTGTATTTTTTAGAGTCAAATTTATATTTTTAAGAATGTTATTTTTGTCATGCGAGTCAAAAAGAATGGTGCTGTCATCAGCAAACAGAGTCATAGCATTATCGGTTACAGTTGGTATGTCATTAATATATTAGGTCATCCCACTTCCAGTGTCATATTTTTTTATTATTATTATTTTACAAAAACTGACTACTATACTATATAACCTTGTGACACTAATCAATAATCTCCACCACTATTAATCACTCGCTCCCAGACTGCTGGCAAATCTTGAACACCATTTAAAGTACCACTTTCATTTAATTCATCAATAATGCTCTTTAGTTTAATATCTAACTCCTTTTTGCTATTGTATCGAGTACCCGACAATTTCCTCTTCACACGGCCAAAACAATTGAAATCACAAGGATTCATATCCGGGGAATATGGCGGCTGAATAATTTCAATCCATCCTTTATCTTCAATTAAATTCTGAACTATTTTTGATTTGTGCGGTCTGGCGTTATCATGTAAAATTATAGGACTCGTTATATGATGTTCGTCTGCCCAAATAGGAATATTTTCTTCTAAAAATGACTTATATCGCTCTCCAGTCATAGTTGTATTTTCATCATAAGTTCTCCAAAAAGCAATGCCTCTGACATCCATAGCTACTATTAGTAGTATTTTTCGTTCATGTAGCTCTGCACGTGGTAAATGTTCAGCTGAAGTGCCCGGTTCCACCCAACATCGTGACTGATGTCTTTGACGAGGAGTATAAAATTCGACCCAAGTTTCATCAAGGCATATGAATCTATTAAGTATATTTTTCTTACGGCGATACCACGATAAATGGCTACGCGCAGTTTCATAACGAAACTCCTTCTGATCCGTGTTCAGAGTGTGGGGCACCCCCACTGCACTTTTATTGACCAGACATAAATCCTCCGTGAGTACTCTATGTATAGTGGAATGAGGAATGTTAAGTTGAGTGGAGAGATCACTGACACTGACCCTACGTGACTGACGAAGTGCTTCCTTGATTTTGTCCCTTGCTTCTAATCTAGTCGATGATAATGTTCGAGGTGCTCGCGGCTCATCTTCAGCTGTGGTTTTTCCTTGTTTGTACATTTCAAGCCATCGCTGTACGGTTCTTTTATTTAAGGCGTTACGACCAACACACTTTACCAGTAAGTCGTGCGCAACTCCTCCAGAGTAGTTGAGTAAAGCACAAAACTTTAGAAATATACGTTGCTCCACTAAATTAATAGATTTTTTTAAATCTTCCATTTTAAATCAATGCACGTCTTGACAATACAACACACCAAATTAAACTAACATGATTGTACAAGACAACACATGTATTAACTATTGCATACCATTGCGCAATACATAAATATTGGAAATAAAAAATATGACACTGGAAGTGGGATGACCTAATTTACTAGGAAAAGCAATGGTCCCAGCACACTACCTTGTGGTACGCCATGTTTGACTTTCCTCAGTTTAGAATTATTGTCATAGTTTTCGTTTTTGGGCAAATGTTTGATATTTCAGTTTGTTGTAGTCTGTCAGTGAAATAGGATTCTATTAAGTTATGTACATTTCCCCTAATGCCGATTGCATAGATTTTATCCAATAGTTTGTCGATTTGAACGCGGTCAAACACTTTTGTCATGTCCATAAATAGGGCAACTGTTGGACATCGCTTATCCATATTGGTTAAAACTCGCTTGCAAAAGTTATATATCGCTAAGTTGATTGACTTGTTTTTCCTAAATCCCATTTGCTCTTTGGCAAGTAGATTATTACTTTCAAGTAATTGCAAAGGCTGTTATATAACTTTTTCAAAGATCTTAGAAAAAATAGACAGTAATGCAATTGGGCGATAGTTGTTCATGTTATCTTTATCCCCTTTCTTGTGGATAGGCTTTATTATTGAAATTTTAAGTTTATTGGGAAATGTGCCTGTTTCTATAGATAAGTTTACTATATGTGATAATACTGGTGAGATTATATGAGTGACTCATTGTACAATATTAGTCTTAACTCCGTCATACCCCACACTAGAAGTTTTTTTTAATAAAGATATGATTTTATGAATTTTAACCGGATCAGTAGGTGGCATAAATATTGATTTGCTACGAGATGGGGGGCATTTGAATGCGGGGAGTTTGTCTTCCGGTATTATATGGTCAGTAAAATAGTTATTAAAGTTAAATTCTTTTTTTTCGGCTCCGTGCCCTGTTCGAGAGCGGTCGTGTGTTAACTTCTCAATTTTTTATTGTCTTAACATAAATACTATATCCGGAACTATAATCCTTATTGTCAGTCATAGCCCATAGTGCTCGCGTGATTTCTCCTTGCATCGGGTTGAGCTCCGCGAGTCACGTAGTGCGCGCGCGAGTGCCCGCGAGCCCGCCTTCACCTCCGCGTAAACAGTACGGTCGTCATAATTGCTATCCTGCTCCTATCTCTATATTGTTGTGACTTACCGGTTCTTGTCAACACCGATACAATTGCGCGTGTGAATGTGTGCAAGCCTCCTGTCAATACCACAGTATATCATCTCAATTATAAGTACTCGTCAGCATCGCAATGCATCGTACACCCCCAGCAACGGGAGCTAAGAACAATAGCTTGACGAGTGACTTATCAATGTCTGATTCGGACATTCCAAAAGCTGTATGCAGTGACGACAATGTAAACATCCAGTCGCGTCACAAACGACCTCGATTTGACCTTTCTCCGAATAAGGTACTCGTGGAACACAATCTGGAGCTAAAAACCATGCTAAAAACCTGGAAGCACGAGCAGGAGGAGCATGTGCAGAAACTGGTGGAACAACAAACTTCGGCGCTGGAAATACTTGTTGCTGAGATCAAGGTCCTGAAAACTCAAAATTCCTCTATACAAACCATTAACCAGGAAATTAGGGATTCAGTGGACTTCATGAATAGCAAGTTTGAGGAGATTAGACAGCAGATGGATAATTTGAAGAAGGAAAACCAAGCCCACAAAAATTACATAACCAATCTCGAGAGCAAAATCGAAGATCTGCAGTTGTCGTGTCGTTCATCGGATAACGTCACGAACGACAAACTATCCGGACTAGAACTTAAAATTGAGTCGCTGGAACAGCAAGCCCGGCTCAATAACATTGAGATCTGCAACCTGCCTGAGAGGCGTGATGAAGACCTTCTAGGGCTCGTCGAAAAAATCAGTGCTACCATCAAATGCTCAATTCCCCGTCAAGACGTACTTGCCGTTCACCGTGTCCCCCACGCACGTACACAGGAAAGTAGCAAACCTAAAAATATAATCGTGAAATTAGCTTCACGCACCCTTCGCGATAATGTTTTAAGTGCCTATCGTTTGTCCAAAAGTGTTACGTCCGACCAAATAGGTATGTCAGGTACCCCCTGCAAACTGTATATTAACGAGCATCTCACTCTTTACAACAAAAACTTATTTCGTGCGTGTCGTGAGATGGCTAGGAAACATAATGTTAAGTATGTTTGGATTAGAAACGCTTCTGTACTTGTTAAAGCTACCGATAGCTCCAAAACATTTGCTATACGCTGTCATAATGATCTCAACAAGATTGCGCAGTGTAATCGTCAGAGTGAATAGCCTAGTTTTTTGTTATGTTTACATTATCCATATTATACAAACGCTTGCACAGATTTGCTGTAAAAAAATGTTTAAAACTCATATCGCATGCCATCAGTCTGCTTTAATTGTTATAGTCACAAAAATCGGTTTTATATCATTGTTTTGTATTGTTTCTTGCCTTAGTTGTTCTTGTATGTACGTAAGCTATACTGCACTAGATTTTATGCCGCACATATTGGTAATTTGTCTGCTAAACTTGTCATTTAAAACTCGCTCATTAGCTGTTGTTATTACTCATAACCATGTATTTAACTCAACTTCATACCTGCCGCTACCCACTACGAACAGAATCCAAGTTTTTAAAATATACCTGAATCTAAAAATACTTGCTTTACTTATTTCTTGTTGTTTACTCCTATTTTACATAGTCACACGCAATGCTCAGTAACAATAATTTATCATTCTTTTACCAAAACTGTAGAGGGATCCGCACTAAATTGCACACACTTTACACTAACATTCTTTCCTTCTCGTTTGACGTGATCATATTAACTGAAACATGGCTAACACCTAACATATTGGACAAAGAATTTATTGATGACCGCTACATAGTTTTTAGAGACGATCGCGACCGTATTGCTACAAACAAGCGCGAGGGTGGGGGTGTTCTGATAGCCGTGCTGCGCGGGCTTCGGCCTGTGAGGATATTAACGTGTCCCTCTCCCATTGGCATCGAACACGTTACGATCCAGGTGCCTGCGTCGCGCTCCAACACTTACCACGTCATTAGCGCTGCCTATATACCGCCACGCACACAGGACGATGTTTACTTGTCACATCTGTCCACGTTAGAAAATATTCTTACAGCGCCCTGTATTGAATCATTTTATATAGCCGGTGACTACAACCTGCCCGAAATTGAGTGGTTGGGCAGTGGTAGTCATGTGAGTACTCAGTCACAGAATAGTGTGAGTCGATCTTTACTTGATTTTATGGCTATTACTAATGCTTCGCAATACAACACAATCAAAAACAATCTGGGTCGTATTTTAGACTTATTCATAAGCAATACTGAATGTCAGATACGGTCCGACATTTTACTGCTGCAGCCTGACAGTCACCATCCTCCATTTTCTGCTATAACCACACTGGTGACGCAATTAACACCCATGACTCGTCATTCTACAATAAAATACAATTTCTTTAAAGCTAACTATCAAGAAATTAATGATGAATTAAGTAAGTTGAACTGGGATGAACTGCTCCACAATGTCTCTAGTGAACAGGCCGTAGATACTTTTTATGACTATTTATATGGCATCATTAGACTGCATGTTCCACTGTCACGACATAAATCGACTACCTTTCCTGTTTGGTTTAGCGCTTCCCTAATTAAAATTTTCAAAAGTAAAGAACGCGCGTGGATAAGATGGAAAAAACTGCGTAACTTATCAGATTATGAAAAATTCTCTATTCTGCGTAAACGTTTCAAATTACTCTGTGAACAGTGTTACAATAAGTACATGCAAACTGTTGAAGATAGCATACCTGTTAATGTCAAACACTTCTGGACGTACATCTCTAACCGAAAGAAAGGTTCTGGTGTCCCAGCTAACATGCAGTACAATTTTAAATCAACCAACTGCCCCCTCGAGATATGTTCTCTTTTTTCTGCCTTCTTCAATTCGGTGTATGAGCCCTCAACCTTTGATCCTAACACGTGGACACCCCCTGAGACCTTTGACGAGAATTCGGTATGCATTCCTGATATTTACCTCGAAAAGAGTGTCATACTTAAGGCGCTCACGTCACTAGACTTAACTAAGGGAGCTGGTCCGGATGGACTGCCCCCCTCCTTATTTAAGAACACTGCACAAAATATCTGTGTTCCGTTACATATCATATTTAATAAATGTCTCAGGGAAGGGATTTTCCCTTGTGTTTGGAAGAGGGCTTTCATCACGCCCATTCACAAAAGTGGTGATAAATGTAACGTTGAGAATTATCGACCAATATCTATCTTGTCCACCTTGTCCAAGCTTTTTGAGAATCTAGTGCACAGTCACTTATTTCCACAGCTGAGTCGCCTTATTATACCCGAGCAACATGGCTTCGTCAAATTCAAATCAACTACCACAAACTTAATCATTTTTACCCAATTTTTGTTTGAAAACATGGACATGCGCACGCAGGTTGATGCTGTATACACTGATTTTCAGAAGGCTTTTGACAAGGTGGACCACAAACTGCTTCTCGATAAAATAGCATTCAACGGCATAAGAGGTAATTTACTCAGATGGTTCGCATCATACATATTTCGTAGGACACAAAAGGTTGTTGTCAATGGTTTCGAATCTGATTATGTGGTAGTCGAGTCAGGTGTGCCTCAGGGATCTGTCTTAGGTCCATTGCTTTTTATCTTATTTATAAACGACATAAAATCCTGCATAGTCAACTCTGAATTCCTAATGTACGCCGATGACATTAAAATTTATAAAGCTTGCATGAACTCTCAGGATTGTTTGCTGCTACAAGAGGACTTATACAGGCTATCACAATACTGTCTGATAAATAAACTTCATCTTAGTCTTCCAAAATGTCACTTCATTTCTTTTACTAAAAACAAAAATACTATTAACTTCCAATATTCCTTGAACAACTTTCAATTAAAAAAAACTGAGTGCGTACGTGATCTCGGCGTATTGTTGGATTGCAAATTACATTTAGACACCCACATTGACAACATAATTAACAAAGCCTTTCAGATGTATGGTTTCGTCATGCGGTCTTGTAAAGACTTTAAAAAACCTTCTACTTTTCTCTTCCTATATAAAACTTTAGTCCGTTCACAGTTGGAATACGCGGTACCCATCTGGTGCCCGTATTACGACAAATATAAACATTCCATAGAAATGGTTCAGAAAAAATTTCTTCGTGCCATGCACTACAAGTGCTTCCATACAAGGATTCCCTATGCAGATTTGTTAAAGCATTACAAAGTATTGAACTTGGATTCCAGACGTTCATTGATCATGGTTATGATGCTGTACGGTATATGTAACAACAAGTTTAATTGTATTGAGCTCTCTAGTAGGTTATGTTATGTAGTACCTAGGACTGTTTTTCGGCGGGAGGTGCGTGCACCTAGTCTATTCTACACAGCGCGTTGTAGAACTAAGGCAGGGGTGCGAGCCCCTCTCAGCCGACTTTTAGAAACCTATAACTCACAGTTTATAGATTTTGATATTTTCGCGTTATCGCAATCTAAATTTAAAAAAATGGCTTCATTATCTCTTGCTAGTTGCCCATAAGACGGATGCGGTACATATACTTCTTTCCATTCGTCATTACATTATTATATTCTCCTGAATCTTAGTCTTCTATTATTAAAAAAAAAAAAAAAAAATACTCGTTTAACATACGTTCGTTCTCTTACTCCGATGTCACTTCGTGGACAATAGTGTGGGTTATATGTTTTTTCGACTGAAATGTAACTGCTTTTTGTAAACACTATAATGTATAACTGTTTTTGTCCCAAATAAATAAAATAAAATAAAAATAAAAAATAAAGTGAGTCACTATTTTGTTTGGGTCATAGATAGGTGCATTATTAATTTTTATCCTATTTGTATGTTCGCGAGCCTGGTTATGCTTGTTTTTATTGATTATTTTCCAAGTTGTTTTCGATTTATTATTAGAAGATTTTATTGCGTATGTATTTTGGGCTTTTTTTGTCAGTTTTATTATCAATTTTACTTTTTTAGCATATTTCTGAAATATTGATTTATTTTCGTATGTCCGTTTTTTCCTATAATTCCACAATAGAGACCGTTTACGTTTACAACATGTTTTTATGCCCTTTGAGACCCATTTCGGTTGCTTAAATTTAGAGATCCTTATTTTTATACGTGGAAAGTGTAAATTATAAAATAGAGTAAAAATTTCATGGAATTCATTGTAAGCCTCGTTAACGTCGTTAGAGTCAAAAACTTCCTTAAAACTTAATTGGCTTACATTTTCAATAAACTTTCTTATATTTTCCTCTGAGTAATCACGTTTATATTCATACCAATGATCAATACCGTGTACTGTCTCAACAGGATATTGCAGGATTTGGGCTGTGTGGTCAGACAACGCTTGTTCCACTACACTTGCTTTGCACCCTTGAACATTATGTAGAATGTTGTCTATATATGATTGGCTAGCAAGTCTGGTGAGCTGTTGAATAGCTATCGTCGTATTGCTTAGACACATTTCTTTAAACTTAGAAGATTGAGTAGTTTTCTTTAGCAAGTCTATGTTGAAGTCGCCACATATTATAAGTTTCTTGTTTTTGGAATTTTTTATAACCTTACATAGACGATCACAAAATATATCGTGGTGTTTACATGTTTGCACTCTGTACATACATACAATAATTATTGTTTTATATTTAACTAGTTCAATCGCACAACATTCTATTACATGACTTATAGATAGATTAGATATGTCTGGAACTTCTTTCCATTAATGATTATTTTTAATAAGAATACATGTCCCACCCCGTTTTGAGTCATTTCTGCAAAAGCTAGTAGCTAACGTGTAGTTCAGAACTGTCACATATTGTTCATAACCTTGCATCATAAAATGTTCTGATGCGCAGATGACGTAAATATTTAAATTATCTTTTAGCAATTCTCCTAAACAATCTGTAAGTGTATCAGACTTGGTTAGGAGACCTGCAATATTTTGATGTAAAACATTTATAAAATTATTCACGAAAAAGCTCGTTATTTGACCGATTAACATGCACAGAATTATTCATTTTGGTTATCTCGATGTCATTTTGGAGGACGTAAGACAGTTTTTCAACAAAGTCAAAATAACGTTTTTTGAAGGATATAGCTGGTTTTATTTATTTATATAATTAATTATCCCAAAAAAAAAAAGATTTCCTGGAAGGATTTGGGGGAGGCCTTTGCCCAGCACTGTGTAACAAGTACCCCAGTTCCATAGTAAGGAGGTTCAAAAAGACTAGAAAACATGATTATATATGTAAATGAAGTATTGTTAACTTCATTCAGTTTGGACATATCTGTGGTGTCTAATGTCAGGTTGACAGCTGACAGGTTAAACGTCAGAACGTAAGACGGGATTCATAAAAAGTGCATCGTAACGTAACGGTCACATACAACATTAATAATTAAGAAATATAGAATAAGAGATAAATACCTGGTGGAATAATAGCTTTAATGTTGTTTCTCTTTTCAGGTTAGTACAATATTTAGTTTAGTTTAATTTGAGCATTAAAGGTGTTAATTATAATAGAATTAAGTTATTGTTAATAAAAACGCATTCTCTTTTCAGAGCAACACAATTTTGTTTTTATTTCGCCTCTATAAGACGACACCGTGTGTAACGCACATTATAAAACAACATTCTCAGCTATTTATTGGGAAAAATGGAGAACTTAAATTTGAGTTTGAGGTGAAGGCTAGTACTGAAGATCCAAAATCTAATATCATTTGTGTAACCTCTATAATGGATGTTGGCAAGAATGTCTTTGTTATCCCAGAACCAAAAACACAGAAAAATGTGCGACAGTTCCTTGGGAAAATAAATTTTTATGGCAAATATGTACCGAATATTTCAATTATATTGGACCCTTTACATAATTTATTAAGGAAGGGACAGAAGTTTTGTTGGACAGATAAGTGCCAAGAATCATTTGATTTGATAAAACAACAACTTTGTCTTAAACCCATTTTGGCTATATTCGATCCGAATTTACCGATACACATTTATACAGACGCGAGTTTGCAGGGTTTAGGTGCGATTTTGAAACAACCCCAATTTAATGGCGAAGAGAAACCTTGCGCTTACTTTTCGAGAAAATTAAGTGAGGCCCAAAAGAAGAGAAAGGCCATATATCTTGAGTGCTTAGCTATAAAAGAAGCTGTAAAGTATTGGCAACACTGGCTCATAGGGAAAAAGTTTACAGTTTTCTCGGACCACAAACCCTTAGAAAGGATGAATATTAAGGCTAGGACAGACGAGGAATTGGGAGAGCTTACTTATTACCTATCTCAATACGATTTTGAAGTCATATATTCCCCGGGAAAGTATAATTTAGAGGCCGATTGCTTGAGTAGGAATCCTGTGCTAGAACCGGGAGAATATCAGGACGAAAAATTAAAATGTGTTAACTTTATAAAACTCGAAGATATACAAAAGGATCAAAGAACTAATGATTTTATTTAAAAAAATGAAAACAAACTAAAATTAAAGGATACGCTATTCTATAGGAAGATTGGGAAAAAAGATAAAATAGTAATATCAGAGGAATTCAGTAAAAATATTATAAAAATTACACATGATTATTACTGTCACTTAGGGCCACAACAATTGGAGAATAAGATTAGACCATTTTATACCGCGAAAAACCTGACAAGTAATATTAGACAGATATGTGACACATGTGAAATATGCATAAAGAACAAGTCTAGGGTAAAGTACAAATTTGGATTAATGTCTCAGTTAGGCCCAGCAACGTATCCTTTTGAAATCATGTCTATTGACACCATTGGTGGATTTGGTGGCTCGCGGTCTACTAAGACATACTTACACTTGCTTGTGGACCACTTTACTAGGTACGCCTATATTTTGACCTCTAAAACCCAGAATTCTGGTGACTTTATAAAACTAGTCAAAAAAGTAACCCAGGAAAATAAAGTAGGTATGATTTTGAGTGATCAGTATCCGGGGATAAATTCAAGGGAATTCAAAAACTTTCTTGATAAAGCAGACATACCAATTATATTTACCGCGGTTAATGCTCCTTTTTCGAACGGTTTGAACGAAAGACTGAACCAGACGTTAGTAAATAAGATACGGTGTAAGATAAATGAGCAGAATAATAAATTGGCGTGGACTACGATTGCTCATGAATGTACGGAAAGGTATAACGAGACAGAACATACCGTGACTGGATTTTCTCCAAAATATCTGTTAGAGGGAAAATCAGTGGACATATTACCGGGTGAACTAAAACAAGAGAAACAGTATAATGAATTGTTACAGGATAGGAAAACAGCCTTGGAAAACACCATTAAATCGCACAATAGTAACAAAAACCGTTTTGATAAAAACAGAGAAAGATGTGATTTAAAAGTAGGAGACTCAGTTTATGTAGAAAATGGAAACCGCTTGAATAGAAAAAAGTTACATGAATTAAAAATTGGCCCTTATAAAGTAATAGAAAAAATTTCTAGCTCAATCTATAGGATAGATACAGGCCATAAAAAGTCGGAATCAAATCTGTTCCATGTTACCAAACTGATCCCTGTTGGCTAGGGCTCCTGTTTCTAGCTTGAATGTTTATATGTATGTAAACTTTTCCCGGGGGGGGAGATGTAAATGAAGTATTGTTAACTTCATTCAGTTTGGACATATCTGTGGTGTCTAATGTCAGGTTGACAGCTGACAGGTTAAACGTCAGAACGTAAGACGGGATTCATAAAAAGTGCATCGTAACGTAACGGTCACATACAACATTAATAATTAAGAAATATAGAATAAGAGATAAATACCTGGTGGAATAATAGCTTTAATGTTGTTTCTCTTTTCAGGTTAGTACAATATTTAGTTTAGTTTAGTTTGAGCATTAAAGGTGTTAATTATAATAGAATTAAGTTATTGTTAATAAAAACGCATTCTCTTTTCAGAGCAACACAATTTTGTTTTTATTTCGCCTCTATAAGACGACACCGTGTGTAACGCACATTATATATATAAAATATACAGTGTGTAACAGAAACCCTATTGCTATCCTTAAGCACTAAAGAAAACAGCTGGTATAGAATCACTATACAAAGTTTCAACTCAAAATACTCTAAGAATTGATACCAAATCGGTTTCATATGTTTCTTAAATTCAAATCGTAAGAAACGTGTCACCGCGCTACGTAGGTCAATAACTTTCCACGTTACTTGCCAATATCACGATAAATCTCTTCTACGAGTAGGATCCTAGTAGCCTACCGCAGGCGGTGTTCTTTGCCGGCGCGAACTGGCGCGCGCGCGCAATAAACCATACCTACTTTGCCGTGATGTAAAAATTAATGCGTAGTTATTGATTATAGCCAGAAATTGCACGTAAAATCTGAGATAACAAAACTTATGTAAAAAATCGAAACAATCATTTAGGTAGGTTAACTAGTTTCATGCCTTATTATAACTTACGAGTATTACCGAGTAAACAGTACAATCTTAAAGCTCTGCTTAATTTAGTAAATCTACTTACATTTTTAGGGTTCCATACCTCGAAAGGAAAAAACGGAACCCTTATAGGATCACTTTGTAGTCCATCTGTCCGTCCGTCTGTCTGTCTATCAAGACCCTTTTTCTCAGGAACGCGTGGAGATATCAAGCTGGAATTTATATCGAATACCCAAATTTACTGCCCCTTGGGGCTGTGAAAAAATCAAACTTCTAAGCCAACGCAATCAAAAGATACAGCCGTTTATGCCGCAAATTTCCGCAAATTTTCGACACTCGCAAGGGAATCAAAACCTACAGGGTACTTCCCGTGAACTCAGACTTTTGAAATTTGGTACGAAGCTACGACTTATAGCACAGATAAAGGAAAAATTGCGAAAACCGCAAATTTTTAGTTACATCATTATAATAAAAATATTTTAAATAATTTTAAACTTACTATCCCTTTCCTCATGAGCGCGTAGAGGTATTAAATTGAAATTCATATCAAATACTCAGGTTTATAATACCTTTAAGTAGATTGTTCATAATCATAGCCTCTGTTTTAAAAGTGAAGACACTGCTTAGAGACTTGCATGCTATGTGAACTAACCCTTTAGGGTTCTCCTTTGCGCCTACGCCTAGAATAACCCCATTGCATTTATGACGTTTTATCTTCAACAATTAAGCGACTTTTTCGGTTATTAAAGATATCTGTTTAGAAACTTGAGAGCCCGTCGGTTTTTCAAAGGCGTCATGTAAAATCGTGCTATGATGAGCTGTACATTTGCGGAACCGTTTTGTTGAAGTAGACTGGTTGCCGTTATGGCTAAATAAACAATTGATGCACACCTGCAGTTTTTTCGTAATTGCAAGCTTTTATTCAGTGGGCATTTCCAAGAAAGTTTTGCAATAAGTGTAGTGTCTTTTAAGGTTCCATTATTCCCACTGCTGTTATATTTTTTGAAACTTGTTGAGGAATGCTGTTGGTTATTAGACCCTTTTTGTCGGGGTCTTGTTTGCGACGAGCTGACTTCAAACTGATGAATTTGGTCTCCAGGAAATCCAGAAATTCTTGAAGTACTGGTAGCTCCCGCGAGTTTTTTAAAGACTCTATGTAATCGGTATACGTGTCAGAGTCTAGTTTTTGGGATAGGATATGTAACACCATAGGCCCACGATGTTGTATCAATGCCTAAATTGCGAACAGCATTCAGACATTCTAATGTTGTGTCATGCAGTTTTTTGATTTGTTGTAAGGACTGCTGTTGCATGTTGGGCAATCCTAGAAGAATGTTCATATGAGAAGAGAATATAGCCCTTTGGGTGTTTTATCGATGATGCAGAATATCCCAGCATATGGAATAGTTATCTGCACTGATTGGTAAAATGTTGGATGAGCCGTTCAGCTTCCCCTTTAACTTTTCCTTTTAAAAACTGCAAATTTTGGGCACTGCACAAAGTGACGGATTGTTATACATGTATTGCTTCTTGGAACAAATCTTTGAAACACGTCCACTGGTTATAGTTACCGCTAAAAACGGGTATTTCTAGTGTAGGCGTAGTTTTTTCTCTATGAGCCACAGACCACATTTTAGTATTAATCGCCTTCTTCAGACTTCTGTATTGTTTTTCATGACTCAAGAATGTTTTTTCATACTCTCCATTTTCTTCACTTAATTCTGAATCGATTTCCCAATGCAGAGTATCGACTGAAATCCACCTAGATTCAAGGGCGGATCCAGCCTTGGGCGCCAGGAGGGGGTCACATAGTCGTGGTCAAGTCAAGAACTTAGGGGGAAGTCCCCTAGTGGCGGACACCTAAGGTTTTCAGGAAATAAAATAAAAACTGTTTCGAAAAATGTAATTTTATTTATTAATTAGTTAAGTTGACTAACTGTAGAATGAACACAAATTAACAAAAATGCAACTTCTGCATAATCTTATTCAAAAACAAAAATTAAACATTGGTGTAAAAAAATGCAATTGCTTGAAGTGGCACCTAGTACCGGACGGACTTCAGTTCGAACTCCTAGCACCGGACGTTCTTAAAATATCTGGCATCGATCACATAATGTAGTCGTCTGAAGACTCAGGAATGGCTGCACATTCTTCATGAGCCCACCCATGGCAGCTGGAGCACTGTATCCAGTAATTTACGTGATTCACTAAAACTTGTTCGTACTCGGGTGAGTAGGTGTTAGTGAATTTACCGATCTTTGCTTGCAACGTCACTTCTTCTCCACGTTTCAATGCCGATACCTTATCATGTAGAGTACTTTTTGGGATGTTGTAACGCAATGAAACTACTCCCAAACTCAGTTCTTTGGACAAAATTTTATCTATCGCAGTTTGTAAACTTCTTTGATCCCATTTTCCTTTCTTTTTCTTCTCCTCCATTGCAACGTTTCTCTGTTCTTTTATTCTCTGAAATAACGTACAAAAATTACTACTTACAATAAATCCAATAATTTACGAGAAAAATATTTTTTTTCTTAAAGGACAACTTTTTGTCCGGTACTAGGGGACAGTATAGTACCACAATTATGTAATCTATACGTAATCCGTTTTGAAAATAAACAAATAAAAATATAGACTACGAATAATAATGGAACCGTATCTTAATTAACAAAAACCATAAAGACTTAAAACACCAAAATGTAGCTGTAACACTCACCTTGATCTTATATGACGCAGTATTTTTCCGCCAAAAGAAAAACCGACCGCTCCCGATGTTGCCTACAGCGTCACTAACAAACTCCGTCATGTGACTCTGTACCGTTATGCCCCCCCCGCGCCTCTTTCACACGTGTTTGAATCGTTCACATTCTAACTTGTCGAGATAATAAGAGTGTCCGGCGTTAGGTGCCGTCCGGCGTTACGGGACTTCCCCCTACAATTTAATTTTGATAACAATAGATACAAGTAAAAAGTAGGTATTTTATTAATGTACGTAAGTACTGTACTTAACAATATTTAATGTGGCGTGGTAAAATTCAAAGGGTTAAGCATTAAGAATGTGCCCCCAGAGCCAAATGTAATGAATATCATATTGTTATGTACGTTACTCATTTACATTACTATTTATGTAGTTTTTTACTGCCGATCTCTTACTGTCATTGCGTGACCTTGAAAAATGACCTGATAACAGCAATTGTTTTAAACTTTTCGTTCTCTAAAACTAATAGAGCTAGGAATGTGATTCCAAAGCCAAACTATGGACAATATTATGAAAAATATTACATATATTTATCTTAATTATTTTGCTAATAATAAAGAAAGTTTTAATAGTAATATTTTTTTCTTGGCTATAATTAGTAAGTTCTAACAGAGTGACCACTTTCAAAAAATTTCTGAAAAATAGCTCTTAATGTGTAGATTTTATTGTTATAAGTTTCATCGAAATCGGATACCTGCAAAATCTTCAAAAAAGTTTTTTTCATTATTCAAGTCCCTATTTGTGACTCTACATATTAAACTTTTTAATGATATGTTTAATAATAATAATACAAAATAGGAAAAAGTTACGCTGCATCCACTCTGCTAACCCCGTAAGAGTCTGGCATGCAGTTAAGTACATAAATCAAATTTCAAAGTACGCAAATCTGAACTTTTAAAAATATAAACTTTTGCACCATACTATGGATAATAAAATGCTGCCAAAAGTAAAATCACTCTGTAGGATTGTAGGACTTTTGCACAACCGATTTGGAAAGCATTTAGAATCGGACAATGAATTGGCTGACGAAATCATAGAATATATATGAATGCAAAAATGAATACGTTAAACACCCTGAGCGTGGAAGTTGAAACTCAAAATTGGAATAGAAGAAAAAAACCATTTAAACTTTAATGGCATCTAAAGTGATGGATTTCCCGAAACTCGGTGAACCTGAATTAAAAATATTATTTACGGGGTCATACCAACTATCTCAGGCGGTTTCATATCTGGCAGAGTTAACTGGAGATCAAGAAAGTCCTCAAATACAATACATATATAAAAGATTCCCCTAATATCCTTAAAATTGAAGTAAAATCACGTCATAAAAATAGTAAAACGTATCGTTGGAAAAAGATATACTGATATTAAGCGCTATATACAAGTAATTGTCCTAATGGGAATAGAACGATGGGTTGTTGTTCGCATATAGCGTCCATAATTTATTATCTATCGTTTGCTAGATATCTCTCTCGTATATTTAAGACAGCAGAGATTTTAACTAAGATTTTTGACAAAAAAAAAGTATCTGTTGTTATAAATTCAGATAGTGATGATGATTGAAATAAAATAAAGATAAAAAACTGAAAAGAGATTGTATTGTATTACTATTCCAGTCAAATCCCTATAATTAGAGGTTTGTCAAATACTTGAGTAATGAAAAAAATTTTTTTTAAGATGTTGCAGGTATCCGATTTCGATGAAACTTATAACAATAAAATCTACACATTAAGAGCTATTTTCCAAAAATTTTTAAAAGTGGTCACTCTGTTAAAACTTACTAATTATAGCCAAGAAAAAAAATATTATTATCAAAAATGTCCTTATTATTAGCAAAATAATTAAGATAAATATATGTAATATTTGTCATAATATTGTCTACAGTTTGGCTTTGGAATCACATTCCTAGCTCTATTAGTTTTATAGAACCAAAAGCTTAAAAAAATTGCTGTTATCAGGTCATTTTTCAAGGTCACGCAATGACAGTAAGAGATCGGCAGTCAAAAACTACATAAATAGTAATGTAAATGAGTAACGTACATAACAATATGATATTAATTACATTTCACTCTGGGGACACAATGCTTAACCTGCTATACCCTTTTCGATGCGTTCGTTCCCAAACGTTTGCCATCATACAAAGTTATTATATAATATTAAATTAATTAAATACGTATAAAACAAAATCATCATGTTCAATTAGTGATCCACCTAAGTCCTGGAACCAGCTCAGGGGGGGTCATGACCCCCATGAGCCCCCCCCCCCCCCCCCCCTGGATCCACCGTTGCCTAGATTGCATTTTTTTTAGAACGTCTTTAAATTCCTACTTGTCGGAAATAAGTTCCAAGTTAATGTTAGAGACCGTTTTTTGGAATGCCTTAAAATTAGCTGCCTGTTTGGGAAGCATCTCGTCGAGTTTGCTGTTTGTACCCTTTTTTTTTTTTTTTTTTTTTTGTTTCGGGGTGGAAAATCCTCATGGATGTCCGCCGCCCTGGGGCGGGCGGCGGGGTCTGTCAGACTCTTACTGGCTAAAAACCACCCCGGTGTTCCCTCTCTCACCTACGCCGGGGGTCGCGGGAACGAACGATACTTCCGCAACCCCCGGCTGGTGCTGGCCCGCTCCTGCGGGCCTCTCCTCGTGTCAGGGGGGGGAGTGAGGTGTTAGACTCCCCCCGCGACGTCTAAGAGGGGCGCGCGTGGAACACTACGCGCCGCCGCCTCGGGTCCAGATGTGTGGGGGGCGACGGACGTCCGTCCGTCGCCCCTGGACCCATTTAGTGGGGCTGGAAGAGGGCGTTATCCGCCCTCCGCCGACGCCCGGTGCGCCTGCTGCGGGCGGGGTGAGGGGACGAGATCTCCCTCTCCCTTTCCGCAGCCTCCTTCTGCGAGACGACTGTTTCGCAGAAGGAAACCACCGCGTCCCAGGACTCCTCGCTGCCGACCATAGACTCGACCACGGCCGGCAGCGATAGGTCACTGCCTACTCCTGAGATGAGGGCACGGCGTGGCTCCTCCCAAGCGGCACACTCTGCCAGCGTATGCCACGCCGTGTCCTCCCGACAGTCGACGCAGTGGTGACACCGAGCGTCCGGCTCCCTGTTTATGCGACACAGGTACTTCCCGAAGCAACCATGCCCCGAGAGCACCTGCGTCACCCGAAACGATAGGGAGCCGTGCCTCCTCCCGAGCCATTCGTCGAGCACTGGTCGGATCGCCCCGACAATAGCGAGGCCGGCGGTAGGGCGTAAAAGCCTGTCCCGCCATTCCGCCACCAGGACCTCGCGGAGCTGAGACCGACGCAGCTCCCAGTGTCGCTGCATCGGTCGCTCGCCCCGCGCCCTCATTTCCTCGCGCCACCGATACAGCGACGCGAGTACTTTCGCCTCGAGGTCCCAGGGCGGGGATCCGGCCAGTGCACAAGCCGCCTCGTAGGAAATCGTGCGATACCCCCTGATGACTCTGACGGCCATCGCTCTTTGCGGTTTCCGCAGAACTGCGATACTGCCGGCCGTCAGGTCAGAGGCCCACACCGGGGCCCCGTACAGGGCCATGGATCGCACGATCCCCACGTAGAGCCGCCTACAGGCGGCGCTCGGGCCCCCCAGATTGGGAAGCAGCGTTGATAGCGCCCCAGCAGCGCCCAACAACTTGGGCGCCAGCCGCCGGAAGTGGGGCTCGAAATTCCACCGGCTGTCGAGCACCAATCCTAAATACTTCATGGTGGACTCGACAGCGATCCGAGCCCCCCCGACCACGATGTGTGAGCCGGGCGGCGGCGCCCGCCGGGGGCCATGAAACACCATGGCCTCCGACTTGTTGAGGGCCACCTCCAGGCCTAGGCGACGTATGCGGCCCACCACCTGTGAGACCGCAGCCGTCGCCAACAACGCTGCCTCCCTGTGCGAGCTCCCCCGGGCAGTGACCAGCGTGTCATCGGCATAACACGTTAGGTCCACGCCCGGTTGGAGCTCGCCCCTCAGCACCCAGTCGTACCCGATGTTCCACAGGAGCGGGCCCAGGACCGAGCCCTGTGGAACACCGCACGACATGCGGCGCTGGTTTCCGCCATCACGTCCCACGTAGGTGACACACCTCTCGGACAGATAAGCCCCAACTATGCGGCGGAGGTAGGAAGGCACCCGGTGATACCGCAGTGCCTCCCGAATACAACTCCAGGGCAGGGTGTTGAAGGCGTTGGAAATGTCCAAGGACACCGCCAACATCACCCCACCCCGGGACACCGCTTCCTCCGCCAGGACTCTCACCCGCTGCTGTTTGTACCCTGATTTAACATCCAAGTCCGATGAGCTCCTTGACCCAACTGCGAAGGTTGACCATCTTCTCCCGGCTGCTGTTCCTCTGTAGACTTCTGTTCAGTCTCGAATTCTTTACCAAAAAACGTAACTTCTCTAGACCGTCCTTGATCATCACTTCTAGATGGAGCTCCGCAGTTGTTGATGCATTTGGTTGATCAGCGTTTTGACAGCTTGGTACGACTTGCTTGTTTTCTCGTACTCCTGTATCGTAAAGTAGACATGCGACTTACTTACTTCTGTTGAAAGGCGATCGTTGTTAAATTAATACTCCTTCCAATATTCTTCTAAATTGTTCAAACACGTTTTCAAGTATTCGAAGCTTCGTCTTTGGACACTGGTCTTCTTTAAATTAACCCCGATCTTTTCGATGTTGATGGCGAGCGCCAATTGGACGTCGTAAAGCTCAGCCATGTCGCACGTTATTTAAGGACGTAAAATCTCCCAAGGTGTAGAAAATAACGGAAAGATCTTACTTATGGTCGTCTGTTATACCACCGTTGATGTTTTCCTTGAATCGAGAGCGTAATCCAGTCACCAACCAGTCCAGAACACCACCTTAGTCCACACACCACACTGTTGTACACGCAACACTCCCGATTACATTTCGAAATGCGCGCGATCCGGTTCGAAGGACCATTATGTGCGGGGTGCAAGGTTGTAGGTAATATTAAATCACTGATTGGTTTTCGAGAGCTAAAGTTAGGTCAAAATCTAAATCTAAGATGGCGGCTGCGAAAATTTCCATATTTTTCGTCATGGGTGTCGTTTTCATAGTTTTCGAGGGTGTCAAAGCTGATAGTGAGGTCGAAATGGAAATCCAAGATGGCGGCTCCGAAAATTTCTAAATTTTTCGTCATGGGTGTCGTTTTCATAGTTTTCGAGGGTGCTAAAGCTGATAGTGAGGTCAAAATGTAATTCCAAGATGGCGGCTGCGAAAATTTCTAATGGCTCTTTCGGGCGCAGCTGCCATAATAGGCAAACATACAGGAGAAGCTCTATAATTGGCTGTCAGATTATTATACTGTAATTTATCACCATTGTATTTAGCTGTAAGTCTACCAAAGTCCTTAAATAAATAAATATCGATTTACTCAAGTCTGTACCAGAGTGCGCAAATTAATATAAATATATTTTTAAGAACTTACAGAACATAGCCGACTATAAATGAATTGGACAGGTTTATTTAGCTGTGTGTCAATCCATACTTAACTATTGCATAACTTCCTGGTGGGGTGCTGCAAAAACAATTTTACTCCCTCTAGAGCGCGCTCAAAGAGCAATAATTCCAAAACTTGCTACCTTTCGCCCTTTTAGATTTCCTACGCACCAATTCTATACAACGTGTAACGTTAAATGCGCAAAACCTAAAAATAGTTTGATCAGAATAACGAGCAGAATTAATTGAACCACTTTTTAATATAGGTCATATTTTTCAAAAAATCTTCATTAAAACGTTGCCGTGTCTATTTATTAATAGTTCAAGCAACCCAATGTCAGCGCGGCGCAGCGGCCCGGTGACGACTCCTCCCTCGATAAAGCGTCGTCGCAGATGCAAGAAACGATCAGAATGGCCAGTAAAACTAAAACAGCACATAAAACCTATACAATTTTTTTAGGACTTATTTTCTCTCTGAAATAGGTCAATTGAATTAAAAATCAGTTGGGGTGTCTGAGGTTTTGCGCATTTAACGTTACACGTTGTATAGCATGTAATGTACTAACAGTAAGGCAATTATTTATTTTAAGCATAGTAAACCAGCACACTGCACTTCCTTTTGACCCAATACCTTCCAACAAGAGAAGGAAGGACTTGGTTTGCAGAAAGCCTCAAACTAGCCATGCGGTTGCTACGAGTCTCGTAATAGATTTTGTGTGTTCTTTGGACCTTCTGTATAATAGACTCAACAAGTTATTAAGCTTCTATAGTATAAGCTATAAAAAATGTAGTACAATTTTATCAGAATACTTAGCGACACTCAATTTTGGAAGCGCCATCTTGAATTTTGATTTTGACCCCATAATCGTTGTCAGCGCCCTCGAAAATCATGAAAACGACACCCATGACGAAAAATTTGCAATTTTTTGGAGCCGCCATCTTAAATTTTGATTTTGACCCCATAATTGTCGTCAACACCCTCGAAAACTATGAAAACGACACCCATGACGAAAAATTTGCAATTTTTGGAGACGCCATCTTGAATTTGGATTTTGACCCCATAATCATATAAAATAGTCACATAAAGTTTTTTCGTTCCAAAAATTAGAAAGTAATTAGTATTCGTGGACATTCATGACCAACATAGGCGCACTGTTTCTTTCATTCATAGAAATAATTTTTTTTTTTTATTAAATGCCGTCTCTTTGTATTGTAAGGTCTGTGCTTTTTACTAGTCGCAGTTTCATAGTTCGTAAGTTGTTCGCCAGATGGCCAGCTACGAATTTTTACGAAGTATTGTAGAGGTGGGGTGCGGCAAAGAGGGAACGAATGCTCAAGGTTATTTGGTCAGGGTCCGGCCTTAAAGGACACGAGAAATCTAAGGTACATACAACCGTGAAGTCCCAATATTTAAGTTTACGATTAGTGCCTAAAAACCATTTTTTGTAAAAAAAAACAAGCGACTTTCAAAACAGACTTCAAAGTGAAAAATAACTTTCATTTCGGAAGTCGGTGTCGTTATGTTCGCATTTTCGTTGTTTGCCACCGACTTCCGAAATTAAAGTTATTTTAAAAGTGAAAAATATATACTTTTTTTACAAAAAAAATACAACTTAGGTAAAGTCCTGTAAAGACACTACAAAGTGAAAAATTTGCCACCGACTTCTAACTTTAAAGTCATTTTTCACTTTTTAGTGTCAGTTTTGGAAGTCGGTTGTATTGTTTTATAAAAAAAGTTTTATATTTTTCACTTTTAAGTTGTACTTACCTCACACAAACCGAGAGAGGTGGCGCACCTCAATACACAAATCAACTGAATGCTTTGAAACAAATCGTCTTGAAGACCTAGACAAGAAGCGCCAAATACGTAAAAGTCGCCCAAAGCCTTCTTATATCTACACTTACAACGATGCAGATCAGCTCTTCTGTACACGGTGTGACCGGGTTTTCAAGACCTTGCCAGTCATCAGAGAGCTCACGAAAGGATAGAAAAGTAGTCTGGGTCGCTGTCGCCGGATACAGTGAAGAGGACTATACAACGTGTAAAGTTAAATGCGCAAAACCTGAAAATAGTTTGATCAGAACAACGAACAGAATCAATTGAACCACTTTTTCGTATAGGTCAAATTTTTCAAAAAATCTTCATTAAAAACATTGCCGTGTCTATTTATTAATAGGTCAAGCAAGCCATCATTATGCGCAAACCCGCCAAAATAGGTAAACAAACACAAATTGTTGTCGACCAATTTAAATTTTCTCATACGCGGGATAATAATAGCTTTTATTTCAATGCAAATACGAATCTTCCATACAGTACCATGAATAAGACAAATTGAAGTAAACAATAATGCTACCTATCTTTTTTTAACTTAAACGTAACCTAGGGGTTAGAAAGAGAAAATTAAATGACGATCTGCACGGAGGCAGCGCGTGCTAAATATGTGACAGCCATGTTACTTCCGTCTGAGTGGCGCTGGCACATGCGTCACAGGTGTAATTGTTTCATCCCGTCACACCGGCGCCGGCGGCGCTTGCGCGCGAATTTCGCGACTATTGCGTTTTTGTACACAAACATTCAATATTGTGAAATGGTGAGAATGTTAGCAAAAGTCTTTTCCAAAGCCTGGAAAAGTATGATGGAAACATTTAAATCACTGTTCAAAGATAACATAAGTGAGCGTAGATGGTAAATAATAATAGCGCGGCGCAGCGGCCCGGTGACGACTCCTCCTTCGATAGAGCGTCGTCGCAGACGTATGAAACGATCAGAATGGCCAGTAAAACTAAAACAGCTCATGATACCTTTACAATTTTTTTAATGACTTATTTTCTCTCTGAAATATGTCAATTTAATTAAAAATCAGTTGGGGTGTCTGAGGTTTTGCGCATTTAACGTTACACTTTGGATATACCCCACACAAATTCGTATAACACTACTTGCTACGTAAATATCAGTGACAGGGATTCTAACATCATCAATATAAACTAAGTAGCAAAAATACGTATTATTGAAGCTAACTCAAAAACTACCCTAGCAAAGTTAATAAAATTTATATGGGACGTGTATGGGACCATATTTTTTTTTAACACTAAGTTTGCTTGAATGTTCAAAAATGAGTAAGGTGTAAGATTTTTTTTTAAGAAATCGAAACGCTTTTCGATGTATGCACCTAACGGTAACGAGTATACCTTTACAGGTATAACTTGTTTTGGCCAGAATGTCCCTTACGTAAGAATAGTTTCGGTATCGATGAGCTCGCACTCACTCGGTGATCTGGTTGTAATGCACCAAACAGTCGACGAATAGTTTGTGTAGCGCAGCGTCGTAGTCGTCTCCGGCCTCAAGGTGCGCGGCCCTCGCCCTCTCCGGTAGCGTCTCGAAATTTATTCTGTAAAACGAAAACACACCTCGTAGTTCTTTTAACTACAGCGTCTCTATACAGAATGTTTAGAATTAAAGTGAGCGTTACATTTGAGGTAGGTAATACATATTATTACAGTATTATAGAATAGAATTTTGAGCATAGGTTTAGAAGTAGTATCAATAAATCATACCGCAAAATTCTCAGTTGAGTTTTACACTGATCCAAGATTGTAGCCATGAATGCATCCATCGAAGTATTACCGAGCGCAACCAAATTAGTGGTATAGAATGAAAACAGCAGCACCACGCCAAACCTATACCACACATAAACAAGTTAAGTCGTATAGGGGTAGGTGCTAAGTTCAAGTCTTGCAAATGGTCACAATGTTTAGTAATTTTTAATAGGTATAAAAATAAGTAAAGGTGCCGATTTTGTTGTTCACAAACTAAACTAAATTTAAGTTCAGTGCATCGTTTTTTCTGTCTCATTAAGAAAAGGACAGAAGATAAATTTTAGTTTAGTCCTGTCAAATTAGTCGGCATCTGGAGTAAATTGACGTATTTTTTAATCACGTCTAAACTTGTCTGTAGAGTATCTTTATTTGACGGGATCAAACTAATATTTATCTTCTGTCCTTTTCTTAATGCTACATAAAGAACAAGAGGCACTGAACTTAAATTTAGTTTAGTTTGTGAACAACAGAATCGGCACCAACGTCTTACACAACATAATGGTCGTAATTAAAACCAATCCAAAATGGGAACTCAAATGGTATTCCCTGGATTTTGTAGAGCACGGGGAACACGATCCACAGCACGCAGGTGGCCACCGCGCAGCCGGAGTAAATGCGTAGCAGTTGCGCCGCACTACGCGCGCAGCCCTGCAACAACGCTCCGCGCGGCTCCGCCACCTGGTTCATCAGTGGGTCTGCAACACGGACACCGTCGCCGTCACCGCGCGTACGTTCGACACCGCCCGCGGGCTCGTCGCACAGGGTGCACTCACCATCCAGGCCTGCGATGAGCTGGTCGATCCGGTCCGCGTCCATGTGAAACGCGATCTGCTTTGCGACGCATGTCACGTGGCACAGCAACACGAATAGCACCTGCGACAACTTGTCCATGTCGTTCCTCTCCTGCACAACGGATATTTTGTCACATCATCAAGACGTTTTCGCTAACGAATACCACTTATTGTGTCCATTATACACAATTTTGGGTGAATACCGACTTATTAACAACTGAACTGTTTTTTTTTTTTTTTATAAGTAGATACAAGATGTTAGTGTGAACAGTGGCAATATATAAGGAGGTGCATAAGTATCATGAGTAGATTCTAAAACCGTTGAAAAAATATAACCTTATTTTTTTAATTTTTTTTCTTCTAAAATCCCGAAAAATAAAAAATCATAGTCACATTACTGTTAGGCCTCCGCCCCTCGCATGTACAGACGCCAGCACATCAAGCTACCCGAAACTGTCAGACTTTCCCAATCAACTTTGAACCTTATGTTTTGGCGATAAAGTTTAAAATCTAATAAAGAAATCTGACAGATTGTAGTAGCTTGATGTGCTGGCGTCTGTACCTCCGGCGCCGGCGCGCCGCGCAGCCGTGTGAGCCTCGGTCAGTCAGTCTGCGTTCAGTCGCGCTAGAGAGCGTGCGGTGCGTGTGTCGTGTTCGCGTACAGACTGCTCTCGCGCATCACGTGTATCGACGCGCTGTACTCGAACGAACAATTAACCGAAATGGTTAGACTTTATGCGATAGCCGGTGATAGTTTGTGTTGTTCGGGACCTGTACCAGGAATTGTACCCGGGTCAACGGATACCACATCGGGCAACAATTTTAGCGGCTCCTCAGAGACTGCGCACTTATGGTCAATTCACCGTACCAACTCACGCACAAGGTCGTGGTAACCAACAGATTCCGGTAGATGTTCAAGAACTTCTTCGAGAACCATCCTGAAGAAAGCACCAGAAGAGGGGGCCCGGCGGTTTAATGTGTTCCATGGGACTGTTTGGAAAATCCTGCATCGCGATGGCCAACACCCATACCATTTCCAACCCGTTCAAGAGTTGAATGAAAATGACCATTAACTACGGATAGCGTTCTCGCAGTGGCTTCTCCATAACTTGGAATAAATAAATAAATAAATATCCATCTTGTTCACAGATGAAGCAATGTTTACAAGATCTGGAATTTACAATGTTCACAACAAACACTACTGGAGCCAGCGCAATGAAAACCGAACGCGTCAGGGACACTCGGCATCGCTTTTCTGTGAATGTTTGGGCGGGTATGCTAGGATAGATTATTCTTGGGCCTCATTTCATCGGTTGCAACTTAAATGGTCAGTCGATTATTCTTGGGCCTCATTTCATCGGTTGCAACTTAAATGGTCAGTCCTACATGATCATTTTACGGCGAGTGATTGGCAGAATGCTGCAAAATGAGCCCCTTTGATATTTGAGAAACCTCCACTACCAACACGACGGCACTCCAGCTCACTTTCAGCTACAGATCAGATCCATGCTAGACGCGGAGTTCCCCGGGCGATGGATTGGTCCCAGGGGCCCTATCGCCTGGCCCCCACGCTCGCCTGACCTCACTTCCCTTGATTTTTTTTTGTGGGGAGACATAAAACGCCTTGTGTATGCCACGGAGTTTAATACCAGACGCGAATTGAAAAGACGCATTAAAAGTGTTTTCAATGACGTAAAGAATGACAGTGTTGTGCTTAATCGAGTGCAAAATAACTTAAGAAGACGTGCGGAGGCATGTGTAGCCGTAAACAGTTCACATTTTGAACAGATTTTAAAACTTATGTAAGTTATTAATTATTATTGATTTTCTTAGTAAGTAGGTATTTAATCATTGTTTAAATCAAAAACAGTGCAGTGTTGAAAGGGACAACCTAACTAAGTTACTTGTAAATAATATGATTTCTCTTTTTAAATACGCCAAAAATACCTAAGATGTAGTCGGTACCTAAAGTTCGCTAATTCGCACGAGGGTTTTCCCTATCACCAATGTTTTTTTTTCTTCACTTTTCTTAAAAATGCTTTTAACAATGAATTGGGTATTTTTGCCTGTCCTAAACAAGGAAAAGTATGAAGGGAATGTGCATTGTGCAATCACAGAAATTACTAGAATGTCTTAAATTATCGAGTGCCGTGTACAATGCGTTTCAAATAAGAATAGGATCGACTTAGCGCCACGTTGTGACGTCATAGCTGTCAAATCGAATAAATTGGGTAGGATGAGCAAAACAAGATATTTTATAAACAACAATTATTTACGAATCATGAACGAAGATTTTTTTATCACAATTTAGGTATTCGATTCCGCTCATGTCTGCATCACTGTTTGAGTGGTCATCGTCGCTGTCATCACTATCATCATCTCCGCTGCTTTCCCCTATAAAATAAAACATGGATTAATGCAGGTATTTAATATTTTATTTCACCAACTGCTATTTAAAATAAAAATAGACATTCTGTTACCAGCCGGTCGATTCTGTATAAATCTCACCGTGAAATCATAAGTGAAGTGAGCACTTAATAGTGTTAATCCCTAGCCCCTAGCGAATGACAGCTCACTCCACGCTTGCTTCACCCAAGCTTTCACGGTGAGATGGTTACAGAATCGCACGGCTGTATTTATAATAAATCTAAAGTTATCATCGTCTTCAAATATCTCTCGTTGCCAGTATTCATTTTCTATTCGTTTGACGTGGTTAATTTCTGTTCCAATCGTCGCTCGTAATTGAAGCAATTGCTTTTAATGTCAGACTCTCAATTTCACTTTCGAGTTACCTAACGTAATTATGACTAACTTTTTGATGTTTTTTTTTTCATTTTAAGTAAGACTCGGTTAAACAAAATAAATAAATAAAAAAACCCTTATTGATACGCAAGTAAGTTTTCTTGGCAAACCGTACTTTTCAATCAACATTTGACAGATAGAGGTCATTGACACTCCTATTCTTATTTAAATCGCATTATACATGTGTGCGTGCGCCGCGCACACCCCCTGGCGGCCCCGTTTTGTTGTGTTATCGTAGGGTGCGGTCACTACACGTAAAATTCCGGAATTAGTAAACTGTGAAATTCGCAGATAAAATTTCGACATACACATTTAAAACTTTTGTAATATATTTTTATATAAGGTTATCTATCCGTCCTTTGAAAGTTGCCATTGTTCACCCTAACATCCGGTATAATTTACAGTAATTTACAGCAATTTCAACTAACAGACTGAGAATAGAATATAACCATGTAATTAAATTAACGCATAGTTGTTAATGTCTCGCCTCTCATGCACGAGGGTTCAAATCCGAGCAAGTACCAATGTGACTTTATCAATTCTTTCAAATGTAAAGTACATTTGAAGAATTGATAAAGTCACACGAAGTTTATCTTGGACATCACTGATATCGGTGTATAATATATTAGAAGATTCTTTTATTTTATTTTTTATAATATAACTAGCTGCGAAACCCGGCGTTGCCCGGGTTATGATACATCCCATGTTTAATGGCATGAAAAATTTATGCACACCAATATTTTTTTAACTTACATATTACAGATTTTTATCTCCCATATGTAGATATCTATTTCGGCGAGTTCAGATTCCGTAATAAAATAGTTGGCGAGCCAACTTTTAATTTAAGGCTGTGTAATGACATTCCTGGAACATTCAACGAATTTTAAAATTCAGTAGGAAAATTCACGCTTTCATCTTGGTCAGTCATTGTATCAATTGACATGTAAACTTTTTCTTCTCCTGGAATCATTTCTTGGACGATCCTGTTGATGTTGTTGACAACGTCGTTCTTTGTCGCTAGAATAATTCGCTCTCGTAACCATTCTGAATTGGTATGATTTTCGAGAATATTCGGGTATACTTCATTTATGACTTGTTCAGGTGTTTCAACAATATTACATAAGTTATTAGTCAATACGATTTGGCAAGTATTTTCATCTACTGGATAGGTGCCTTCTGCTTTTTGTAAAAGTTTTTCAGAAAATTCTTGTGCCCTTTCATCTCCTGAAATGTACGCTCTCATGTTGTCCTGCAGTTAGTAATGCTAAAGTTCATTGCCCCCATAGATGTGACTCCAAAATTTCTACATATATAGTGTCTGTATTCATTTAATAAGCATGAAGTTTCACTTCTATCGGGCGTGGTTCCCACGCACAACCTTTTTTTTATAAATAATATAGATCATTCTGGAATTTTCGAGAACATTCTAGAACGTTTGGGAGCATTCTGGTGAATAATAGACCGCTCTGAATCATTTTAACATCTCTGAATTATTTTTTGAATAATCTAGATCATTTTGGAATTTTCGAGAACATTCTGGAACGTTTGGGAGCATTCTGGTCAATAATAGACCACTGTGAATCATTTTAACGTCTCTGAATTATTTTTGAATAATCTAGATCATTTTGGATTTTCCTAGAACATTCTAGAACGTTTACGAACATTTTAGACGATGACAGACTATGCTATATCATTTTAAAATTTTTGGCTAATAGTAGATCATTTTAGAGCATTCTACAAAATTCTGGCAAATAGAAAAGTTTCTATGTGTTACAAAAGGACAACAATATATTATTCCAAATTTTCGCCACTCACAACCATCCACTTTTACCCACCGCGACCAAACTCCCTTATTCACAGCAGGAGACCACAAAGTATTCACTACCACAACGGGGAGTAGATTGCCGTTGGTGGTGATAGAGAAAACTCCGGACGTACATTCGCACACTTGCTTTTTATATATAAATTATGATATGTATAGATTCGTCTTTTAACGTAAATATGCACTCATTTTGAAACTTTCTAGATCATTCCAGAAGTTTCTAGAACGTTCTCGAAGATTCCAGATTGATTATAATAGATTGCACTCATTTCGGAACCTTCTAGATCATTCCAAAAGCTTCTAGAACTTTCTAAAACATTTGAAACTTCCTAGAAAATTCCATATATTTCTAGATCTTTCTTGAACATTCTAAATCGATTATAATAGTTTGCACTCATTTTCAAACTTTACAGATTATTCCAGAAATTTGTAGATCATTCTCGAACATTCCAAATCGATTATAACGATTTTACTCATCAATCATCTTAAAACTTTCTAGATCATTCCAGACGTTTCTAGAACTTTCTAAATCATTTCAGAAATTCGAATCTTCGAGAACATTCTCGAAGGTTCTAGATTGATTATAATAGTTTGTACTCATTTTAAAATTTCTTAGATTACTCCAGAAAGGGTATGGCCAATCTCGGCTTAACGTGGACAAGCTGTTCAGTAAAAAGTATTTCATCAAATAAATATAATTAATTCTAAAATAAATATTTTTGCAAACCTCGTCGCAGGAAAGTCTTCTGTAAAAAAACTTGTATTAAAAGTATTCACGCTGATTGCACGCAGAAAGCAACGCCATTTTTTGGTTACAGGCTCTCGGTGACTTAGGTTCTGGGTTACCACGTAAAAAAGTTATGACATTTTAGATTTTATTCGATAAGAAATCGATTCCTAGTATTTGAGTAAAAAATGTGGATCTTTCTTGAGCACCTTTACTACATAAGTGATTTGGGCCATTTTTTATTCTTATTTATCTGTGATTAGATGAAAACAATCAAAATATTTATATTTCTCTATGTAAATCAATTTACATCTGATTATGGACTCGATTATCAAATCCTTACATCGATATTTATATTATATTATTTTTTATTACTTGGCAGCACCAACTGCATCGTCTGTCAACAACGAGGTCAACGAAAAAAAACTATTCGGTTTGCTTCTTTCTTTGGTGTTATGTATGTTGTCTTGTTTTTTGTTCGAGCGTTTGTTTTTGTAATAATGAACTCCGATACCGCACCTTAACCCGGCCTTACTTTTGGACACCGAATCTGTTTCTAACGTCGCCTCTGGCATTATTTTGGACATTGAACCTGCTGTAAACGACAACCTTGGCACGAACTCGGACACTCCTGCGCATCGTCTTGTTTCCTCGCATGGGAATGAGGATTATGAGGAAGAACTGCGATGTGTTAATTGTGGCATCTATATTACGCATCGAAGAAGACGTACTCTGGAGCTCGTTGAAATACAATCAACTATTCGACAATGGACTGCTCCTCAAATCGTAAGTCTATTTTCAAAACTCAAACAGGTCTAATACAAATAGGTTTTCACAAACTCTATTAATATTTCAGTAAGTACTTATATAAAAAAATAGCCCAGACTAGAAAGACCGACATTGATTGACTTGAGAAGCATCTGAAACAAACTCAGTTGTCTTGTTTAATATAATTTCTGTTTCTGAATGTTTTTGAGATAGTATTATGTCTATTGTAACAAACTGCATTTATAAATATTTGTCTTATTTACAGGTTACTGCCCATAGCTTGGTCTGTCATTCATACTGGATGTTGGCATTTAATTACTCATCGGACAAAGAAAATGAACAAAGCACAAGTAGTGGTCATCGTCGACAACCATTTGTCAACTGTCATTGTTCTGTATTACGTACCAGATCCCATGTTATGCATGCAAATACAGAAAGAGAAATGCACATAAGAAATGTGATTAGCGAGTGGATAGCACCACAGCAGGTGAGCACAGAATAACTTTTATGTGTAATGGACAGGTTATATTATTTAGGGCTTGTGGCTAAGTAATAACAGCTGCACGGGTTGATCAATCAGGTTTAGCTGCGCTTGCCGCGGTTAGTGCGTAGATGGGTGACCGCCTATACATACCAAGACCCCTCCATGTCTTGGAAAGCATGTTAAGCCATTGGTCATGGCTGTAATTTGTGTAACTTTCACAGTCATTACGGGTCATTAGAAATCTGAAAGTCTGACAACCAGCCTCACCAAGGGGTACTGTATTACCCAGTAACTGGGTTGTGGAGGTCTGATACATAGTCAATCCGTGTAAAAAACTGGTATTCAGCTGCATCCAGTTGAGACTGGAAGCTGACCCCAGCATAGTTGGAAAAGGCTAAGCTGATGATGGATAGGATATATTATTTGAAATTAACTTAATTATGTGTATAGAAAGAAGTAATTTATATATTGAAATGCCACTAACTTAGAATTATTTTGTTTAGGTTCATGGATCCGTGTTGGCAGTGAGCTGACAGAGTTCCCGTTCTTGCTCCAGTAGCTGTTAAAGTACCAGCAGCAGCAGCATCAACAGAAACCATTAACATACCGGATTATTCATGAGCACCAGATACACAAAGCCATTGTTTTTCAGATTCAGATTAAAACCATTATGTGAAATAATAGCTGCTTGTTTTATTTTATCCACTAATATTCCCCTAAAATGTAACCATTGCACAAATGACTGACAGGCCTGTTGGTCTAGTGGTCAGTGGCCCTGACTGCTATGCGCAAGGTTGTGGGTTCGATTCCCACTCAGGACAAATGTTTGTGTGATGAGCACGACCATTTGTTCTTTGTCTGGTTGTAATTTATCTATGATATGTATGTATTTAGAGAGGGGCCCGTGGCTAAATAAGAGCAGCCGCACAGGTCAATCGATCAGGTTAAGCTACGCTTGCCGCGGTTGGTCTGTGGATGGGTGACCATCTTTACATACCGAGACCCCTGCGTGCCTTGGAAAGCACGTTAAGCCGTTGGTCCCGGCTGTCATTCGTATATCTTTGACAGTCGTTACGGGTACTCAGAAGCCCGAAAGTCTGACAACCAGTCTTACCTAGGGGTATCGTATTACCCAGTAACTGGGTTGTGGAGGTCAGATACGCAGTCTCCATGTAAAATACTGGTATTGAGCTGCATCCGGTTAGACTGGAAGCCGACCCCAACATAGTTGGGAAAAGGCTAGGCAGATGATGATGCATGTATTTAGAAAAACAGTACTCGTAGCACAAGCTCTGCTTAGTTTGGGACTAGATGGCGTTGTGTGAAAGTTGTGGAATATTATTATTATTATTATTAAATATATAACGAGAATAATTTATAATTGAAAAGAAACACTCAGTTTTACTATTTTTATTATTAATTTGTAAAATACATACTGTTATTAGATGTTGATTGTGATCTTGTCGCTGAGAACAGCGACAAGATCACAATATTGCACATGCTAAATATGGTACATTTTTCAAACTTCCTGCAACTTTATTATAATATTTCGTTTCTACTAGGAATGAAATATTAAAAACGCAACTTATTTATTATAATACTTACTGTCCACGTCAAGCCAGAGCACCCTAACAAACTGAGCCATTCCCTTTGGAGATCTTTTCATAAGTCCTTATGAGTTAGAAAAGGACAGATATAGATTATGATATGTATAGATTCGTCTTTTAACGTAAATATGCACTCATTTAGAAACTTTCTAGATCATTCCAGAAGTTTCTAGAACGTTCTCGAAGATTCCAGATTGATTATAATAGTTTGCACTCATTTCGGAACCTTCTAGATCATTCCAAAAGCTTCTAGAACTTTCTAAAACATTTGAAACTTCCTAGATAATTCCATATATTTCTAGATCTTTCTTGAACATTCTAAATCGATTATAATAGTTTGCACTCATTTTCGAACTTTACAGATTATTCCAGAAATTTGTAGATCATTCTCGAACATTCCAAATCGATTATAACGATTTTACTCATCACTCATCTTAAAACTTTCTAGATCATTCCAGAAGTTTCTAGAACTTTCTAAATCATTTCAGAAATTGATTATAATAGTTTGCACTCATTTTAAAATTTCTTAGATTAATCCAGAAATTTGGAGATCTTTTCATAAGTCCTTATGAGTAAGAAAAGGACAGATATATATTTATTTACATTTTTGCCACCCACGACCACCCACTTTCACCCACCGCGACCAAACTCCCTTACTTTCACTGTGAGACCAAGGGGTGTTTACCACCCCAACAGGAAGTTAATTCAAGTTGGTGGTGATAGCGAAAATCCTGTCTTTACAAACGAACATTAGCATTTTATATATACAAACGAACATTAACATTTTATGTATATATATATAGATATCTAAAATATAATAAACGAGGTGTAATTTAAATAACGCAAAACCTCATAAGGAGTCATTGTACTCATCATTATGAACAACTTTAACTATGGAACCAAACATGAGATCGCGAAAAAAAAAAATCAGCTGTTCCCTACATGTTCGCATAAATCTTCGAAATATAGGGGACAGCTGATTTTTTTTCGTGATTTCGGGTTTGGTCCCATAGTAAAAGTTGTTCATAATGATGAGTACAATGACCGCTTATGAGGTTTTGCATTATTTAAATTACACCTTGTACATAAAATAATATATACAACATTATTTTTAGTATATTGCAAACCTGAATATAGTTTTTTCAGAACAAGTAACTGAATCGAAGCAGCGAGGTGGAGCGGCTCACTTGCACTTGATCATTGGACATCGTACGAACTACATGTGCTCAGAAACTGTCTCGCGTTTCGTATCGTTGAATTGTGTACCTAGAGTGTGTGATTCGCTAGTGTGATTAAACTGTTCGTAAAATTATAATCTGATTTGAACTGTAAACGCGCCTCATCAGTTCCGCACGGTCCGCGTGTTGCACTGCACGTGCAATAATGCCTTAAGTATTTAATAACATAGGTAACAACTAGTATCATATGGAGGATCTAACCTTACTAAGGTACCTACCTCGCGAGTGCGGTCGTGATGACCGGGGTTGGGCAGCGACATTGGGAATTCTGTAGATAAGGAAATTCTCATCATCCACGATTGCCTATCTTTGCTAAGGTTTTGGATCAAATTAATCGGCGCTATGGACATCGACAACTTACAGTTCACATCTGTACGAGTAGGTACACAACCACTCGCTCGTAATAATCGACATGAGTTATAAAAATTAGTTATCGAAAATCTGACTTAATACATATTTATGTTATTTGACCTCCTAAATGTTTATTATTCAACAGGTGTTTTGTGTGACCTCACAGAGGTTATTAACTTATGCGAATTCGAGTTGGGCCCGTCAGCTGTTTATTAGTAGGTACTTACCTAGTTTACAGATGTGTAGAAGATTAGGGTTTGTTTTAATCGCACCTAGGTTTCTTTTCGTAAAAATCATATTGTGCACCGCTGCCGTCGCCCGTCGGGGCGGGTCGTTCATAGAATAGGGAGCACAGGTTTTATGCAAAACGTCTTTAGCAATTTTAAAATTAGAATAATTACCTACGTTAAAAAAGACAAACATTTTTTTCGTTGCGATGGCGTCTTCTTCTTCTTATTCATATGGTGTAGATACATAGCAAAGAGTATTTACCCTATTCTATTTTTCTTGACCATCAATAGATATCTCTCTTGTCTTGTCTCTATTAGAAGAGATCCTTGCCCTGCAGTGTGACAGTCATTTTAAGCTGACATTATTACTATAGTATTTCCATCTCACGAAGCGACGCGCGCTTTACTTGTGGTAGCCAAATTTACAAATACGCTGTAAATGCGTGTGTGAAGACGAGTAGCGTCAGCACACAACACACACGCACACACACCCCCACACACTTCCGACTTCGCCATTGGCTCGGACAGTATCGGAGCTTCTACCCTCACATACACATTCACACCGTGTTTGTGCACTTGGTAACCATAATTAAAGTGCGCGTCGATTCGTGAGATAAAAAATACTGCATTATTATGTCAAAAGACTGAACTATGAAAAGGAAAAATTGTCACGGACCGATATGGTAAGAAACTGGCCTGGTAAGCATATATCAGCTGCAGCAGCACGTAGGTGGAGGTGGTGGCGAGTGCGAACACGGGGTAAGCGCGCTGCAGGCGGGAGGCCGGCGCCGGAGCCCGCGCAGCCGCGCGACAGAACCCTACGCCGCGCAAGTAGCGCAGGTGCGGCGCCACGCTCAGCGCGCACACCGACCTGAGTGCACCACATTACATTGCACTGGATAATGAAGCACTATTGAAATAGCGTAAAAGTAAATATTTGTTGTTTTATATGTACTTATGTACAGACACCAGCACATCAAGCTACCCGAAACTGTCAAATTTTCCCAATCAACTTTGAACCTAATGCTTTAGCGATAAAATTGAGAATCTATTAAAGAAACTTGTCTGATTGTAGTAGCTTGATGCGCTGGCGTCAGTTCATATCTAAAAACACATAATTTTAACCGACTTCAAAAAAGGAGGTTCTGTATTCAACCCGTATGTATGTGTGTGTATGTATATAAGTTATGATTTAAGAAAAAAAAAATCGTAAAACTTAATATTATCTTCAACACACCCAATTAACAACCATAAATAGCATGTCTAACGCAAGGACTCATCAGTACCAATCTAGTGAAAATTATAAAAAAGATACAGGATGTAGATTTTTTCGAATTTTAATAAGAATTAGTTTAAAAAAAGTCATTTTTCTCATAAAAACACAAAATAAATTATAACTCTGCAGGAGTTGACCTTAAGGACCTCCCGAAGAACAACTTTTTGCAGCTGATGACCCCATCTAACCCTTAGTTGCGTTTGATCCACGACTTTTGGGCCACCCTGTATAATTTAATTTTCAAAACCCATATTAACTCACTTAAATCAATCAACAATTTCAAAATCCCAGGATTTCAGAGGCATATCCATGTTAACATCAATGTTTGCGTTCATTCACCCCAAACAGCTCTACCTACTCCGACCACTGGTTATGAGTGAAATTATGTAAGTAGTTATACCCGACACTTTAATTATGTATTCTACAGTAAAGTTTTGCATTGGGAAACATTCTTGTTCGCAGGTGTGTTAATATTGTATTTTGATTATTATGCAGATATAATGTGTATTTAATAATATTGTAATTATAGAAGCGTAGGTGCGAATAAAATAAATTGAACGATTTGGAAATGGACACTGCACGACGTGTGACAAGTCTGGGGTTTGATTTGAATACAACGGAAGTTGATACTGTAACACATTTACCTTTGTGTCATCATTAAAACTTACATTGCTCAAACTTTGAGAAACTGATTGAAATGCAAAATAATAATAGGTATGCTGATTGAATAGATACGAATTTTATTGATACAGTAACTTTCTCCTATGAATGTATCAGTTTATATACTTCTGTATAATTGCTTTATTAAGCATTCATATTCCTCCGAGGTAATTGCCTCTAGGACAACGATTATTTTGCAACTGTGACTGTTGCAAAACATAAAATTATACGGTACCTTGCCGTTTCCAGAAGTTTATGGACGAATCGATCAAATATTCATCGTTTCTCTATTAAGTCAACAGTCTACCGTCGACAGTCAACTGTGGCATGACTTAATTACGTACAACACGGCACTAATTATATACCTACCAACCTAACGTTTGTTTTTCGTTTCCATAATATACTAGCTGCACCTCGCGGTTTCACCCGTGTAAGTTTCGATTCCGTGGGAATATCGGGATAAAAAGTAAGAGCTTTCAGTAACAGCTATGTACTTATCAAGTTTAATCCCAATCGGTTCATCAGTTTTTGCGTGAAGAAGTAACAAATATATCATACAACGCGTAACGGAAACGGTATATATATACCAAGGGCACGGCTTCTTTGGATGATACCAAACGATACTGGAAGGGTTTTTTAATCCTATCTCTACATGTCCGGAAGTTATGAGAATTTTGAAGTGAAAGCTTCTTTAGCGGCGTTGTACACTTTTTTTGTAACGGGTAAAAAATGTAAAACTCGCGTCAGGACACGTGACCCTGATCGAAAATTCGTAAGACGGATGGTGAGTAGACAGCCGGCGGCGCGGCGTAGGCGAGGAAGTATCCCCCTCTCTTTCTACGGCGCGGCGAAAATGTATGCCTGCGCCTGTTGTTTAGTTTAGGTGGGGCAGGGTGCTTGCGCGAATGTTCGTGTGTGTTTATGTTACAGAAACAAACTTAACTTAAATGAATGAATTAATTAGAATTGTAGTTAGAATGTATTGATAGACTTGAAGGTACATCTCTCGACAATAAATCTGCAATTTGGGAACGACAGATAACTGGTGGAACATATGGCACACCTCCGGTGGACGTGAAAAAATTAAAAAATTAATAAAATAATGGTTCTGGTAATAATGATGGTGAAAAAGTCGTCGAAATTATGGATGGAAGTTGATTTTTCTGAGAGATAAACTTTTTAATGTAATGTAAATTGTCATGTTTGTGCAAGATAGCGCAATAAATAAATATTGTATTCTACGACATAAATTATAGTACTTTTATACTGATAATTAAAGCAATTCGTGCAAAATGATTCCCTAACCATTCCAAAATATAAAAAATGCACAACGTTAATATTTAAGTTTTCACTTCTGCCGGCACTCCCGGAGTGCAACCCGTCGTTTTTTTTAATACATTGATACCAGAAACCGAACTTTTCAAAATGAAATAAACACATCACTAGCACTAAATTAGCTGATCGGGGTCAGCGAACTATTTGTAAGTAAAAAAATAAACCTCTTACTCCTGGCATTTCTGAATAAAAGGTTCCGCATGTTTATTTTTTGTTTACAAAGAGCCTTTGATTATATAATGTCTAGATAGAGCATCAAATGCGCGCAAACGTGTCAAAAAATACCAGCCAACTGTTGGCTTATAAGCTCTTACTCGCCGATTAGTGCCGATCGTGCCGCTTCGGTGTCACTACGTATTACGCGCGCTAAGTAATAAACAAATAACAGCAATAAAATGACGGTATGTGCTATTAAACTTTTGGAATTTTTTATAACCTTACATAGACGATCACAAAATATATCGTGGTGTTTACATGTTTGCACTCTGTACATACATACAATAATTATTGTTTTATATTTAACTAGTTCAATCGCACAACATTCTATTACATGACTTATAGATAGATTAGATATGTCTGGAACTTCTTTCCATTAATGATTATTTTTAATAAGAATACATGTCCCACCCCGTTTTGAGTCATTTCTGCAAAAGCTAGTAGCTAACGTGTAGTTCAGAACTGTCACATATTGTTCATAACCTTGCATCATAAAATGTTCTGATGCGCAGATGACGTAAATATTTAAATTATCTTTTAGCAATTCTCCTAAACAATCTGTAAGTGTATCAGACTTGGTTAGGAGACCTGCAATATTTTGATGTAAAACATTTATAAAATTATTCACGAAAAAGCTCGTTATTTGACCGATTAACATGCACAGAATTATTCATTTTGGTTATCTCGATGTCATTTTGGAGGACGTAAGACAGTTTTTCAACAAAGTCAAAATAACGTTTTTTGAAGGATATAGCTGGTTTTATTTATTTATATAATTAATTATCCCAAAAAAAAAAAGATTTCCTGGAAGGATTTGGGGGAGGCCTTTGCCCAGCACTGTGTAACAAGTACCCCAGTTCCATAGTAAGGAGGTTCAAAAAGACTAGAAAACATGATTATATATGTAAATGAAGTATTGTTAACTTCATTCAGTTTGGACATATCTGTGGTGTCTAATGTCAGGTTGACAGCTGACAGGTTAAACGTCAGAACGTAAGACGGGATTCATAAAAAGTGCATCGTAACGTAACGGTCACATACAACATTAATAATTAAGAAATATAGAATAAGAGATAAATACCTGGTGGAATAATAGCTTTAATGTTGTTTCTCTTTTCAGGTTAGTACAATATTTAGTTTAGTTTAATTTGAGCATTAAAGGTGTTAATTATAATAGAATTAAGTTATTGTTAATAAAAACGCATTCTCTTTTCAGAGCAACACAATTTTGTTTTTATTTCGCCTCTATAAGACGACACCGTGTGTAACGCACATTATAAAACAACATTCTCAGCTATTTATTGGGAAAAATGGAGAAATTAAAATTTGAGTTTGAGGTGAAGGCTAGTACTGAAGATCCAAAATCTAATATCATTTGTGTAACCTCTATAATGGATGTTGGCAAGAATGTCTTTGTTATCCCAGAACCAAAAACACAGAAAAATGTGCGACAGTTCCTTGGGAAAATAAATTTTTATGGCAAATATGTACCGAATATTTCAATTATATTGGACCCTTTACATAATTTATTAAGGAAGGGACAGAAGTTTTGTTGGACAGATAAGTGCCAAGAATCATTTGATTTGATAAAACAACAACTTTGTCTTAAACCCATTTTGGCTATATTCGATCCGAATTTACCGATACACATTTATACAGACGCGAGTTTGCAGGGTTTAGGTGCGATTTTGAAACAACCCCAATTTAATGGCGAAGAGAAACCTTGCGCTTACTTTTCGAGAAAATTAAGTGAGGCCCAAAAGAAGAGAAAGGCCATATATCTTGAGTGCTTAGCTATAAAAGAAGCTGTAAAGTATTGGCAACACTGGCTCATAGGGAAAAAGTTTACAGTTTTCTCGGACCACAAACCCTTAGAAAGGATGAATATTAAGGCTAGGACAGACGAGGAATTGGGAGAGCTTACTTATTACCTATCTCAATACGATTTTGAAGTCATATATTCCCCGGGAAAGTATAATTTAGAGGCCGATTGCTTGAGTAGGAATCCTGTGCTAGAACCGGGAGAATATCAGGACGAAAAATTAAAATGTGTTAACTTTATAAAACTCGAAGATATACAAAAGGATCAAAGAACTAATGATTTTATTTAAAAAAATGAAAACAAACTAAAATTAAAGGATACGCTATTCTATAGGAAGATTGGGAAAAAAGATAAAATAGTAATATCAGAGGAATTCAGTAAAAATATTATAAAAATTACACATGATTATTACTGTCACTTAGGGCCACAACAATTGGAGAATAAGATTAGACCATTTTATACCGCGAAAAACCTGACAAGTAATATTAGACAGATATGTGACACATGTGAAATATGCATAAAGAACAAGTCTAGGGTAAAGTACAAATTTGGATTAATGTCTCAGTTAGGCCCAGCAACGTATCCTTTTGAAATCATGTCTATTGACACCATTGGTGGATTTGGTGGCTCGCGGTCTACTAAGACATACTTACACTTGCTTGTGGACCACTTTACTAGGTACGCCTATATTTTGACCTCTAAAACCCAGAATTCTGGTGACTTTATAAAACTAGTCAAAAAAGTAACCCAGGAAAATAAAGTAGGTATGATTTTGAGTGATCAGTATCCGGGGATAAATTCAAGGGAATTCAAAAACTTTCTTGATAAAGCAGACATACCAATTATATTTACCGCGGTTAATGCTCCTTTTTCGAACGGTTTGAACGAAAGACTGAACCAGACGTTAGTAAATAAGATACGGTGTAAGATAAATGAGCAGAATAATAAATTGGCGTGGACTACGATTGCTCATGAATGTACGGAAAGGTATAACGAGACAGAACATACCGTGACTGGATTTTCTCCAAAATATCTGTTAGAGGGAAAATCAGTGGACATATTACCGGGTGAACTAAAACAAGAGAAACAGTATAATGAATTGTTACAGGATAGGAAAACAGCCTTGGAAAACACCATTAAATCGCACAATAGTAACAAAAACCGTTTTGATAAAAACAGAGAAAGATGTGATTTAAAAGTAGGAGACTCAGTTTATGTAGAAAATGGAAACCGCTTGAATAGAAAAAAGTTACATGAATTAAAAATTGGCCCTTATAAAGTAATAGAAAAAATTTCTAGCTCAATCTATAGGATAGATACAGGCCATAAAAAGTCGGAATCAAATCTGTTCCATGTTACCAAACTGATCCCTGTTGGCTAGGGCTCCTGTTTCTAGCTTGAATGTTTATATGTATGTAAACTTTTCCCGGGGGGGGAGATGTAAATGAAGTATTGTTAACTTCATTCAGTTTGGACATATCTGTGGTGTCTAATGTCAGGTTGACAGCTGACAGGTTAAACGTCAGAACGTAAGACGGGATTCATAAAAAGTGCATCGTAACGTAACGGTCACATACAACATTAATAATTAAGAAATATAGAATAAGAGATAAATACCTGGTGGAATAATAGCTTTAATGTTGTTTCTCTTTTCAGGTTAGTACAATATTTAGTTTAGTTTAATTTGAGCATTAAAGGTGTTAATTATAATAGAATTAAGTTATTGTTAATAAAAACGCATTCTCTTTTCAGAGCAACACAATTTTGTTTTTATTTCGCCTCTATAAGACGACACCGTGTGTAACGCACATTATATATATAAAATATACAGTGTGTAACAGAAACCCTATTGCTATCCTTAAGCACTAAAGAAAACAGCTGGTATAGAATCACTATACAAAGTTTCAACTCAAAATACTCTAAGAATTGATACCAAATCGGTTTCATATGTTTCTTAAATTCAAATCGTAAGAAACGTGTCACCGCGCTACGTAGGTCAATAACTTTCCACGTTACTTGCCAATATCACGATAAATCTCTTCTACGAGTAGGATCCTAGTAGCCTACCGCAGGCGGTGTTCTTTGCCGGCGCGAACTGGCGCGCGCGCGCAATAAACCATACCTACTTTGCCGTGATGTAAAAATTAATGCGTAGTTATTGATTATAGCCAGAAATTGCACGTAAAATCTGAGATAACAAAACTTATGTAAAAAATCGAAACAATCATTTAGGTAGGTTAACTAGTTTCATGCCTTATTATAACTTACGAGTATTACCGAGTAAACAGTACAATCTTAAAGCTCTGCTTAATTTAGTAAATCTACTTACATTTTTAGGGTTCCATACCTCGAAAGGAAAAAACGGAACCCTTATAGGATCACTTTGTAGTCCATCTGTCCGTCCGTCTGTCTGTCTATCAAGACCCTTTTTCTCAGGAACGCGTGGAGATATCAAGCTGGAATTTATATCGAATACCCAAATTTACTGCCCCTTGGGGCTGTGAAAAAATCAAACTTCTAAGCCAACGCAATCAAAAGATACAGCCGTTTATGCCGCAAATTTCCGCAAATTTTCGACACTCGCAAGGGAATCAAAACCTACAGGGTACTTCCCGTGAACTCAGACTTTTGAAATTTGGTACGAAGCTACGACTTATAGCACAGATAAAGGAAAAATTGCGAAAACCGCAAATTTTTAGTTACATCATTATAATAAAAATATTTTAAATAATTTTAAACTTACTATCCCTTTCCTCATGAGCGCGTAGAGGTATTAAATTGAAATTCATATCAAATACTCAGGTTTATAATACCTTTAAGTAGATTGTTCATAATCATAGCCTCTGTTTTAAAAGTGAAGACACTGCTTAGAGACTTGCATGCTATGTGAACTAACCCTTTAGGGTTCTCCTTTGCGCCTACGCCTAGAATAACCCCATTGCATTTATGACGTTTTATCTTCAACAATTAAGCGACTTTTTCGGTTATTAAAGATATCTGTTTAGAAACTTGAGAGCCCGTCGGTTTTTCAAAGGCGTCATGTAAAATCGTGCTATGATGAGCTGTACATTTGCGGAACCGTTTTGTTGAAGTAGACTGGTTGCCGTTATGGCTAAATAAACAATTGATGCACACCTGCAGTTTTTTCGTAATTGCAAGCTTTTATTCAGTGGGCATTTCCAAGAAAGTTTTGCAATAAGTGTAGTGTCTTTTAAGGTTCCATTATTCCCACTGCTGTTATATTTTTTGAAACTTGTTGAGGAATGCTGTTGGTTATTAGACCCTTTTTGTCGGGGTCTTGTTTGCGACGAGCTGACTTCAAACTGATGAATTTGGTCTCCAGGAAATCCAGAAATTCTTGAAGTACTGGTAGCTCCCGCGAGTTTTTTAAAGACTCTATGTAATCGGTATACGTGTCAGAGTCTAGTTTTTGGGATAGGATATGTAACACCATAGGCCCACGATGTTGTATCAATGCCTAAATTGCGAACAGCATTCAGACATTCTAATGTTGTGTCATGCAGTTTTTTGATTTGTTGTAAGGACTGCTGTTGCATGTTGGGCAATCCTAGAAGAATGTTCATATGAGAAGAGAATATAGCCCTTTGGGTGTTTTATCGATGATGCAGAATATCCCAGCATATGGAATAGTTATCTGCACTGATTGGTAAAATGTTGGATGAGCCGTTCAGCTTCCCCTTTAACTTTTCCTTTTAAAAACTGCAAATTTTGGGCACTGCACAAAGTGACGGATTGTTATACATGTATTGCTTCTTGGAACAAATCTTTGAAACACGTCCACTGGTTATAGTTACCGCTAAAAACGGGTATTTCTAGTGTAGGCGTAGTTTTTTCTCTATGAGCCACAGACCACATTTTAGTATTAATCGCCTTCTTCAGACTTCTGTATTGTTTTTCATGACTCAAGAATGTTTTTTCATACTCTCCATTTTCTTCACTTAATTCTGAATCGATTTCCCAATGCAGAGTATCGACTGAAATCCACCTAGATTCAAGGGCGGATCCAGCCTTGGGCGCCAGGAGGGGGTCACATAGTCGTGGTCAAGTCAAGAACTTAGGGGGAAGTCCCCTAGTGGCGGACACCTAAGGTTTTCAGGAAATAAAATAAAAACTGTTTCGAAAAATGTAATTTTATTTATTAATTAGTTAAGTTGACTAACTGTAGAATGAACACAAATTAACAAAAATGCAACTTCTGCATAATCTTATTCAAAAACAAAAATTAAACATTGGTGTAAAAAAATGCAATTGCTTGAAGTGGCACCTAGTACCGGACGGACTTCAGTTCGAACTCCTAGCACCGGACGTTCTTAAAATATCTGGCATCGATCACATAATGTAGTCGTCTGAAGACTCAGGAATGGCTGCACATTCTTCATGAGCCCACCCATGGCAGCTGGAGCACTGTATCCAGTAATTTACGTGATTCACTAAAACTTGTTCGTACTCGGGTGAGTAGGTGTTAGTGAATTTACCGATCTTTGCTTGCAACGTCACTTCTTCTCCACGTTTCAATGCCGATACCTTATCATGTAGAGTACTTTTTGGGATGTTGTAACGCAATGAAACTACTCCCAAACTCAGTTCTTTGGACAAAATTTTATCTATCGCAGTTTGTAAACTTCTTTGATCCCATTTTCCTTTCTTTTTCTTCTCCTCCATTGCAACGTTTCTCTGTTCTTTTATTCTCTGAAATAACGTACAAAAATTACTACTTACAATAAATCCAATAATTTACGAGAAAAATATTTTTTTTCTTAAAGGACAACTTTTTGTCCGGTACTAGGGGACAGTATAGTACCACAATTATGTAATCTATACGTAATCCGTTTTGAAAATAAACAAATAAAAATATAGACTACGAATAATAATGGAACCGTATCTTAATTAACAAAAACCATAAAGACTTAAAACACCAAAATGTAGCTGTAACACTCACCTTGATCTTATATGACGCAGTATTTTTCCGCCAAAAGAAAAACCGACCGCTCCCGATGTTGCCTACAGCGTCACTAACAAACTCCGTCATGTGACTCTGTACCGTTATGCCCCCCCCGCGCCTCTTTCACACGTGTTTGAATCGTTCACATTCTAACTTGTCGAGATAATAAGAGTGTCCGGCGTTAGGTGCCGTCCGGCGTTACGGGACTTCCCCCTACAATTTAATTTTGATAACAATAGATACAAGTAAAAAGTAGGTATTTTATTAATGTACGTAAGTACTGTACTTAACAATATTTAATGTGGCGTGGTAAAATTCAAAGGGTTAAGCATTAAGAATGTGCCCCCAGAGCCAAATGTAATGAATATCATATTGTTATGTACGTTACTCATTTACATTACTATTTATGTAGTTTTTTACTGCCGATCTCTTACTGTCATTGCGTGACCTTGAAAAATGACCTGATAACAGCAATTGTTTTAAACTTTTCGTTCTCTAAAACTAATAGAGCTAGGAATGTGATTCCAAAGCCAAACTATGGACAATATTATGAAAAATATTACATATATTTATCTTAATTATTTTGCTAATAATAAAGAAAGTTTTAATAGTAATATTTTTTTCTTGGCTATAATTAGTAAGTTCTAACAGAGTGACCACTTTCAAAAAATTTCTGAAAAATAGCTCTTAATGTGTAGATTTTATTGTTATAAGTTTCATCGAAATCGGATACCTGCAAAATCTTCAAAAAAGTTTTTTTCATTATTCAAGTCCCTATTTGTGACTCTACATATTAAACTTTTTAATGATATGTTTAATAATAATAATACAAAATAGGAAAAAGTTACGCTGCATCCACTCTGCTAACCCCGTAAGAGTCTGGCATGCAGTTAAGTACATAAATCAAATTTCAAAGTACGCAAATCTGAACTTTTAAAAATATAAACTTTTGCACCATACTATGGATAATAAAATGCTGCCAAAAGTAAAATCACTCTGTAGGATTGTAGGACTTTTGCACAACCGATTTGGAAAGCATTTAGAATCGGACAATGAATTGGCTGACGAAATCATAGAATATATATGAATGCAAAAATGAATACGTTAAACACCCTGAGCGTGGAAGTTGAAACTCAAAATTGGAATAGAAGAAAAAAACCATTTAAACTTTAATGGCATCTAAAGTGATGGATTTCCCGAAACTCGGTGAACCTGAATTAAAAATATTATTTACGGGGTCATACCAACTATCTCAGGCGGTTTCATATCTGGCAGAGTTAACTGGAGATCAAGAAAGTCCTCAAATACAATACATATATAAAAGATTCCCCTAATATCCTTAAAATTGAAGTAAAATCACGTCATAAAAATAGTAAAACGTATCGTTGGAAAAAGATATACTGATATTAAGCGCTATATACAAGTAATTGTCCTAATGGGAATAGAACGATGGGTTGTTGTTCGCATATAGCGTCCATAATTTATTATCTATCGTTTGCTAGATATCTCTCTCGTATATTTAAGACAGCAGAGATTTTAACTAAGATTTTTGACAAAAAAAAAGTATCTGTTGTTATAAATTCAGATAGTGATGATGATTGAAATAAAATAAAGATAAAAAACTGAAAAGAGATTGTATTGTATTACTATTCCAGTCAAATCCCTATAATTAGAGGTTTGTCAAATACTTGAGTAATGAAAAAAATTTTTTTTAAGATGTTGCAGGTATCCGATTTCGATGAAACTTATAACAATAAAATCTACACATTAAGAGCTATTTTCCAAAAATTTTTAAAAGTGGTCACTCTGTTAAAACTTACTAATTATAGCCAAGAAAAAAAATATTATTATCAAAAATGTCCTTATTATTAGCAAAATAATTAAGATAAATATATGTAATATTTGTCATAATATTGTCTACAGTTTGGCTTTGGAATCACATTCCTAGCTCTATTAGTTTTATAGAACCAAAAGCTTAAAAAAATTGCTGTTATCAGGTCATTTTTCAAGGTCACGCAATGACAGTAAGAGATCGGCAGTCAAAAACTACATAAATAGTAATGTAAATGAGTAACGTACATAACAATATGATATTAATTACATTTCACTCTGGGGACACAATGCTTAACCTGCTATACCCTTTTCGATGCGTTCGGTTCGTTTCGGGTGTTTCGGGAAGTATCTGTGTCGCATAGGCCGGGAGCCGACGTCCCAGTGCCACCATTGTGGTGATTGCCGCGACGATACGGCGCTGCATACATTGGCGGAGTGCCCAGCCTGGGCCGAGCAGCGCCGTGACTTGGTCGCGGCCGTAGGTGCTGCGGGAAACCTCTCGCTTCCGGCTGTTGTGTCAACCATGGTCGGAAGCGAGTCAGGGTGGAGTGCCGTCGCCACATTTTGTGAGGCCGTTATGCTCGCAAAGGAGGCGGCGGAAAGGGAGAGAGAGGCTGCCTCCTCTCTCCCCTCCCGCAGCAGACGCACTGGGCGTCGTAGGGTGGCCGACTTCCGGCCACCGTAGGGCGCGGCCTGCGGACGGCAGACTTGGGGCGTCTCGTCGTCCGACCAGCAGCAGGCCTCGAGGCGGCGGCGTCGTGTTCCGCGCGCGCCTCATAGTGGAGTCCTGCGGCCGGGGTGACGGCCGCAGTGGGTGACGGGGCCCGCCTGACCATCTGGCGGGCCAATACCCGTCGGGGGGTAGCGACGAATGCTTCGGCGATACCCGCCCCCTGACACACGGGTACATGAGGAACACGGGTTGGTTTTTAGTCAGTAAGAGTCTGACAGTCCCCTTCGCCCTTCCCCAAGGGCGGAGGGACTCCATGAGGATTTTCCAACCCGATACCAAAAAAAAAAAAAAAAAAAGGTTAGGTTAGGTTAGGTTCCCCCGGGGTGCTGGGGCGCTATCAACGCTGCTTCCCAATCTGGGGGGCCCGAGCGCCGCCTGTAGGCGGCTCTACGTGGGGATCGTGCGATCCATGGCCCTGTACGGGGCCCCGGTGTGGGCTTCTGACCTGACGGCCGGCAGCATTGCGGTTTTACGAAAACCGCAAAGAGCGATGGCCGTCAGAGTCATCAGGGGGTATCGCACGATCTCCTACGAGGCGGCTTGTGCACTGGCCGGATCCCCGCCCTGGGACCTCGAGGCGAAAGTACTCGCGTCGCTGTATCGGTGGCGCGAGGAAATGAGGGCGCGGGGCGAGCGACCGATGCAGCGACACTGGGAGCTGCGTCGGTCTCAGCTCCGCGAGGTCCTGGTGGCGGAATGGCGGGACAGGCTTTTGCGCCCTACCGCCGGCCTCGTCACCATCGAGGCGGTCCGGCCGGTGCTCGAGCGCTGGCTCGGGAGGAGGCACGGCTCCCTGTCGTTTCGGGCGACGCAGGTGCTCTCGGGGCATGGTTGCTTCGGGAAGTACCTGTGTCGCATAAACAGGGAGCCGGACGCCCGGTGTCACCACTGCGTCGACTGCCGGGAGGACACGGCGCGGCACACGCTGGCAGAGTGTGCCGCTTGGGAGGAGCCACGCCGTGCCCTCATCTCAGGAGTAGGCAGTGACCTGTCGCTGCCGGCCGTGGTCGAGTCTATGGTCGGCAGCGAGGAGTCCTGGGACGCGGTGGTTTCCTTCTGCGAAACAGTCGTCTCGCAGAAGGAGGCTGCGGAAAGGGAGAGGGAGATCTCGTCCCCTCACCCCGCCCGCAGCAGGCGCACCGGGCGTCGGCGGAGGGCGGATAACGCCCTCTTCCAGCCCCCCTAAATGGGTCCAGGGGCGACGGACTTGGGGACGTCCGTCGCCCCCCACACATCTGGACCCGAGGCGGCGGCGCGTAGTGTTCCACGCGCGCCCCTCTTAGACGTCGCGGGGGGAGTTTAACACCTCACTCCCCCCCCTGACACGAGGAGAGGCCCGCAGGAGCGGGCCAGCACCAGCCGGGGGTTGCGGAAGTATCGTTCGTTCCCGCGACCCCCGGCGTAGGTGAGAGAGGGAACACCGGGGTGGTTTTTAGTCAGTAAGAGTCTGACAGACCCCGCCGCCCGCCCCAGGGCGGCGGACATCCATGAGGATTTTCCACCCCGAAACAAAAAAAAAAAAAAAAAAAAAAAAAAAAAGGTTCCCCCGGGGTGCGTGCAGAAGACCTCCACGTGCGCTCGGCGGCTGCTGGTCCCCTGCGGATACGTCCGGGGGGAAGAGCAGTCGCTGGGCCTGGTGCACCCTGGGTCACGGACAATAATCTCTTCGCGGGGGGTAGGGTAGAGGAGTATTATTGTCCGGAGCTAACTTCTGCAGGAGGGGTCGCTCCTGATCCGTCGACGTAGTCGATCGGGCGAGGACGCGACCACACCCGCTTGGGTGCAGGCGCATCTAAGCGGGGTTCGTACGTTTGTCTCCTCATTCATTGAGGAGCAAACCTTTCGACGGGTCCGCTGAGTCGGGATGGCCGGACAGCGGACGGAGGCATGCCTCAATGCCGCCGTCGGGGGGCTTGGCTTAACCGCCCGGCCCCAGAGGAAGGACACCTCTAAGATAAAAAACCACCTAATCCCAAGTTTCGGGAGCGCGGCGAGGGGATGAATGGCCGTAGGGGGTACGGTCGTTAGCGCTCCCACCTGCTGGTACCTGCCGCCCCCAGCAGTATGTAGGCTTGCCCGGGTATTAAGCCTCTGCCCGGGTCGACCTGTAGTTGCTTTACTACTCGTGGGAACAAAATGGATCCTAACAATTTCAAAATACCAAACCCATCCAAACCTCTTGCGTCGCAAGAAAGGGAGCTCCGGGTTAGCCTGGAGCGCCTGTGTGGCGCAGGAGACGAGCCGCTTGTCGTCACCGACGGCAACAAGAGCCGAGGAGGCTCAGGTCCTGGTGAGGACCACATGTCCGACCAGGACACGCGCGGGCGCAACTCCAAATTCTGGAGGAAGCGCCCGCGCAGCGAGGACTCGGGGTCGATGGGCCTCTCCTCCAGTGAGGAGAACCTGTCGGCCGCCAAGGTGCCAACGGCACAGAGAGGGCGGGGTCGCGCAATAGCGGGCGGAGCACCCGTTCGGCTGCCGGGCCGTGACCGAATGGGTCGGTTCGTGCCGATCGCTCGACCCGCTACACCGGCTCCCGTAGAGGGTCCGGGGGAGAGCGTGGAGAGTGACCCCGGGCCCTCGATTGTGGACCTGAGCGAGGCATCCTCCCTGGCCTCACTGGGGTCCACTAAGGCGGAGGCGAATGCTGCCAGGCGGGCGCAAAGGAAGGCTGTCGCTGCTGACGAAGTCAGCGAGTTGGCTCGACAGGCCCGAGAGCGGCGATCCGCTCGGATGGCTGCCGGGGGGAGCGTATCGGCGGTGGCGCTCAGCCGCCAAGTTATGGACGGCGTGGATGTCGTCCTGAAGGTTGCCACCAAGTCGGGCAGCCTGAAGGGCACGTTCACGCGCGCCCTAAAGGAGGCGGCTGACGGCATCAAGGAGGCGGTTGGGGTCCTCCTGAACCGAACGAGCTCGGAGGAGACGGCAAAGTTGTGGGAGGAGAATGGCCAACTCCGATCCGAGCTGGAGGACCTCAAGCGGCAGTTTGCCGCCCTGAAGGCAACTCCACCGGCCGCCGGCACCTCTCCGGTCACGGCCCCGGCGTTGGCCCCGCTCCCGGCTCCGTCGTCGGCCCCTGCACTTGCGGATGCGGAGGTCGAAAGGATCGCGCGCATCTGCATGATGCAGTGCGGGAATATGGTGGGTGCCAGGCTGGAGGCCATAGAGGCAAGGCTCCTCCCGGCCGAAACCCTTCGCCCGCCGCTCGCTGCGGACAGACGGAGGAAGGAGGGGGCCAAAAAGCCTGTGGAGGGGTCCAGAAAGCCCGTGGAGGCCACGCCCGCGGAAGGAGCTCCCCCGAGCGAACAGCCCACGACTGCCGCCGGGTCTAAGGATAACACCTGGGCGGAAGTCGCGGGGGGCCGCAAGAAGGCCCGCAAAGCCGCCAAGAAAGCCGCAGCAGCTGCATCCGCCCCCGGTGGAACCGCAAAGGCGGTTGCGCAGCCTGCGCGGCGGACTGCCACAGGCGGTCGCAAACGACCGACGATACGTGCCCCGCGTTCCGAGGCTGTGACGCTCACGCTACAGCCCGGAGCTACGGAGCGCGGCGTAACGTACCAGTCGGTCATCGCCGAGGCCAAGGCCAAGATCAAATTATCTGATCTTGGCCTCCAGTCCGTCACCCTCAGGCAGGCTGCCACGGGTGCGCGGCTGTTCGAGGTGGCTGGTGCTGCGAGCGGCAGTGCCGAAAAGGCGGACGCTCTGGCCGCCAAGATGAGGGAGGTCCTCAACCCTGAGGACGTCCGGGTCTCCAGGCCAGTGAAAACCGCAGAGGTGCGGATTACTGGTCTGGACGACTCCGTGACCTCTGAGGAGGTGGTGGCGGCCGTTGCCCGAAGCGGAGAGTGTCCGCCGGACAAGGTGCGGGCCGGCGATATACGCGCCGACGCCACCGGACTCGGCGTAGTCTTGGTCCGGTGCCCTGTTGCGTCGGCGAAGAAGATCGCCGATAGCGGCAGATTGCTGGTTGGCTGGGTTGCAGCGAGGGTGAAACTCCTGCAGCCCCGGGCTCTGCGGTGTTTCCGTTGCCTGGAGAAGGGGCATGTCCGGGCAAAGTGCACCGCCGAGATTGACCGTAGCGATCTTTGCTATCGCTGCGGTCAGCCCGGCCACAAGGCGGCCCAGTGTTCCGCGGCGCTGAACTGCAGCTTATGCTCGGCTGCGGGGAAGCCAGCGGGGCACAAAGTGGGCGGAGGGGCCTGTGGCGCGCCTGCCAGCAAGGCCAAGAAGAAAAAGAAGAAGAGGAGCTCTAAGCCTGCCGGGGAAACCTCGCCACCCCCGCAGGCTAGTAGCTCCGCGGCCGACTCCCGGCCCAGGACCGTTGCCGAGGGAATGGATTGCGCATAATGGCGCTCTACCATTTCCTCCAGGGCAATATCAACCACTCTGCTAGAGCTCAGGATCTCTTGCTCCAGAGCATGGCAGAGTGGTCGATTCACGTGGCTGTGGTCGCCGAACCGTATTTTGTCCCCCCCAGGGATAACTGGGTGGGTGACTTGGACGGTTTGGTGGCCATCATTGGCGGGGCTCTTGCCAACCCGTCCCGAGGACACGGCTGGGTAGCCGCCCTCGCGGACGGCATTGGCACGGTTGGGGCGTATTTTTCGCCCAACAAGAGTCTCGCCGACTTCGAGAGGTTCCTTGTCGAGTTGGGTGCCGTCGTGGGCCGACTCCACCCTCGCCCTGTGCTGTTGCTGGGGGATCTCAACGCCAAGTCTGCGGCGTGGGGATCCCCTGTGACCGATGCTAGGGGCGAGGTGCTGGAGGAATGGGCGGTCGCGACTGGCTTGACCGTCCTAAATCGGGGCTCGGTGCACACGTGCGTGCGGCAGCGGGGCGGGTCTATAGTGGACGTCTCGTTCGCTAGCCCCGCTGTCGCGCGCCGTGTCCGCGACTGGCGTGTCGCCGTGGAGGTGGAGACGTTGTCGGATCACCGTTACATCCGTTTCGACGTCTCCGCCCAGACCACTGGCGGCCGCGGTTCACCGGCCCCGCGAACGGACGGTCCGCGCTGGGCGCGTAAGCGCATCGACAGGGAGCTTCTCGAGGAAGCTGCTATTGTCCAGGCCTGGGTTCGGGAGTCGGCAACGAACGGACCCGTCGACGTCGAGCAGGAGGCGCTGTGGTTCCGCGGGGCGATGACGCAGATCAGCGACGCGTCCATGCCCCGGGTCCACGCACATGTAGGAAGGCGCCAGGTGTACTGGTGGACCGCCGAGATCGCGCAGCTGCGCGTCGCGTGCGTAGCGGTCCGGCGCCAGTACACCCGATACCGGAGGAGACGTCGTCGGGTCCCTGACGAAGAAGCCGCGCTGTATGAGGTGTACCGCGCGGCGAAGGAGACTCTGTGGCTGGCCATCGGCGAGGCGAAGACGCGAGGCAGGGAAGAGATGTTGGAGACTCTGGACGGAGATCCGTGGGGGCGCCCGTATCGAGCGGTTCGAGGCAAGCTTCGAGCCGCGGCGCCTCCACTCACGGAGAGTCTCCAACCCGAGCTGCTGGAGGAGGTTGTCGCAGCCCTCTTCCCGGCCAGAGCGGAGCATACTCCGCCGCCGATGGCTTTGCCCACAGCCGCAGAGTCTACGGAGGAGAATGCCATCAGCGTCCCAGAGGTGACACAGGCAGAGATGAGGGCAGCCGTGATGCGGCTCCGGGCCAAGAACGTGGCTCCGGGGCCCGACGGGATCCACGGCTGCGTGTTGGCCCTCGCTCTGAAGGAGCTTGAGCCCCAACTGAGAGGACTCTACACAGCGTGCCTGGAGCAGGGCCAGTTTCCCACTTTGTGGAAATCTGGTCGTCTGGTCCTGCTCAGGAAGGCGGGGCGCCCTGCGGACTCGGCGTCCGCGTACCGGCCCATAGTGCTGCTAGACGAGGTGGGCAAGCTGTTCGAGAGGATTATCGCAGCCCGCCTCGTCGGCCACTTGTGCAGAGAGGGGCCGGACCTGGACGAGAGCCAGTTCGGCTTTCGGCATGGGCGCTCCACCATACACGCTGTGTCGCGGGTGAGAGTCCTGGCGGAGGAAGCGGTGTCCCGGGGTGGGGTGATGTTGGCGGTGTCCTTGGACATTTCCAACGCCTTCAACACCCTGCCCTGGAGTTGTATTCGCGAGGCACTGCGGTATCATCGGGTGCCTCCCTACCTCCGCCGCGTGGTTGGGGCTTATTTGTCCGAGAGGTGTGTCACCTACGTGGGACGTGATGGCGGAAACCAGCACCGCATGTCGTGCGGTGTTCCACAGGGCTCGGTCCTGGGCCCGCTCCTGTGGAACATCGGGTACGACTGGGTGCTGAGGGGCGAGCTCCAACCGGGCGTGGACCTGACGTGTTATGCCGATGACACGCTGGTCACCGCCCGGGGGAGCTCGCACAGGGAGGCAGCGTTGCTGGCGACGGCTGCGGTCTCACAGGTGGTGGGCCGCATACGTCGCCTAGGCCTGGAGGTGGCCCTCAACAAGTCGGAGGCCATGGTGTTTCATGGCCCCCGGCGGGCGCCGCCGCCCGGCTCACACATCGTGGTCGGGGGGGCTCGGATCGCTGTCGAGTCCACCATGAAGTATTTAGGATTGGTGCTCGACAGCCGGTGGAATTTCGAGCCCCACTTCCGGCGGCTGGCGCCCAAGTTGTTGGGCGCTGCTGGGGCGCTATCAACGCTGCTTCCCAATCTGGGGGGCCCGAGCGCCGCCTGCAGGCGGCTCTACGTGGGGATCGTGCGATCCATGGCCCTGTACGGGGCCCCGGTGTGGGCTTCGGACCTGACGGCCGGCAGCATTGCGGTTTTACGAAAACCGCAAAGAGCGATGGCCGTCAGAGTCATCAGGGGGTATCGCACGATCTCCTACGAGGCGGCTTGCGTACTGGCCGGATCCCCGCCCTGGGACCTCGAGGCGAAAGTACTCGCGTCACTGTATCGGTGGCGCGAGGAAATGAGGGCGCGGGGCGAGCGACCGATGCAGCGACACTGGGAGCTGCGTCGGTCTCAGCTCCGCGAGGTCCTGGTGGCGGAATGGCGGGACAGGCTTTTACGCCCTACCGCCGGCCTCGTCACCATCGAGGCGGTCCGGCCGGTGCTCGAGCGCTGGCTCGGGAGGGGGCACGGCTCCCTGTCGTTTCGGGTGACGCAGGTGCTCTCGGGGCATGGTTGCTTCGGGAAGTACCTGTGTCGCATAAACAGGGAGCCGGACGCTCGGTGTCACCACTGCGTCGACTGTCGGGAGGACACGGCGTGGCATACGCTGGCAGAGTGTGCCGCTTGGGAGGAGCCACGCCGTGCCCTCATCTCAGGAGTAGGCAGTGACCTATCGCTGCCGGCCGTGGTCGAGTCTATGGTCGGCAGCGAGGAGTCCTGGGACGCGGTGGTTTCCTTCTGCGAAACAGTCGTCTCGCAGAAGGAGGCTGCGGAAAGGGAGAGGGAGATCTCGTCCCCTCACCCGGCCCGCAGCAGGCGCACCGGGCGTCGGCGGAGGGCGGATAACGCCCTCTTCCAGCCCCCCTAAATGGGTCCAGGGGCGACGGACTTGGGGACGTCCGTCGCCCCCCACACATCAGGACCCGAGGCGGCGGCGCGTAGTGTTCCACGCGCGCCCCTCTTAGACGTCGCGGGGGGAGTTCAACACCTCACTCCCCCCCCTGACACGAGGAGAGGCCCGCAGGAGCGGGCCAGCACCAGCCGGGGGTTGCGGAAGTATCGTTCGTTCCCGCGACCCCCGGCGTAGGTGAGAGAGGGAACACCGGGGTGGTTTTTAGTCAGTAAGAGTCTGACAGACCCCGCCGCCCGCCCCAGGGCGGCGGACATCCATGAGGATTTTCCACCCCGAAACAAAAAAAAAAAAAAAAAAAAAAAAAGGTTAGGTTCCCCCGGTGGAACCGCAAAGGCGGTTGCGCAGCCTGCGCGGCGGACTGCCACAGGCGGTCGCAAAGGACCGACGATACGTGCCCCGCGTTCCGAGGCTGTGACGCTCACGCTACAGCCCGGAGCTACGGAGCGCGGCGTAACGTACCAGTCGGTCATCGCCGAGGCCAAGGCCAAGATCAAATTATCTGATCTTGGCCTCCAGTCCGTCACCCTCAGGCAGGCTGCCACGGGTGCGCGGCTGTTCGAGGTGGCTGGTGCTGCGAGCGGCAGTGCCGAAAAGGCGGACGCTCTGGCCGCCAAGATGAGGGAGGTCCTCAACCCTGAGGACGTCCGGGTCTCCAGGCCAGTGAAAACCGCAGAGGTGCGGATTACTGGTCTGGACGACTCCGTGACCTCTGAGGAGGTGGTGGCGGCCGTTGCCCGAAGCGGGGAGTGTCCGCCGGACAAGGTGCGGGCCGGCGATATACGCGCCGACGCCACCGGACTCGGCGTAGTCTGGGTTCGGTGTCCTGTTGCGTCGGCGAAGAAGATCGCCGAGAGCGGCAAATTGACCCCGATACCCGATACCAAAAAAAAAAAAGGTTAGGTTAGGTTAGGTTAGGTTTGTGCACTGGCCGGATCCCCGCCCTGGGACCTCGAGGCGAAAGTACTCGCGTCACTGTATCGGTGGCGCGAGGAAATGAGGGCGCGGGGCGAGCGACCGATGCAGCGACACTGGGAGCTGCGTCGGTCTCAGCTCCGCGAGGTCCTGGTGGCGGAATGGCGGGACAGGCTTTTGCGCCCTACCGCCGGCCTCGTCACCATCGAGGCGGTCCGGCCGGTGCTCGAGCGCTGGCTCGGGAGGAGGCACGGCTCCCTGTCGTTTCGTGCGACGCAGGTGCTCTCGGGGCATGGTTGCTTCGGGAAGTACCTGTGTCGCATAAACAGGGAGCCGGACGCCCGGTGTCACCACTGCGTCGACTGCCGGGAGGACACGGCGCGGCACACGCTGGCAGAGTGTGCCGCTTGGGAGGAGCCACGCCGTGCCCTCATCTCAGGAGTAGGCAGTGACCTATCGCTGCCGGCCGTGGTCGAGTCTATGGTCGGCAGCGAGGAGTCCTGGGACGCGGTGGTTTCCTTCTGCGAAACAGTCGTCTCGCAGAAGGAGGCTGCGGAAAGGGAGAGGGAGATCTCGTCCCCTCACCCCGCCCGCAGCAGGCGCACCGGGCGTCGGCGGAGGGCGGATAACGCCCTCTTCCAGCCCCCCTAAATGGGTCCAGGGGCGACGGACTTGGGGACGTCCGTCGCCCCCCACACATCTGGACCCGAGGCGGCGGCGCGTAGTGTTCCACGCGCGCCCCTCTTAGACGTCGCGGGGGGAGTCTAACACCTCACTCCCCCCCCTGACACGAGGAGAGGCCCGCAGGAGCGGGCCGGCACCAGCCGGGGGTTGCGGAAGTATCGTTCGTTCCCGCGACCCCCGGCGTAGGTGAGAGAGGGAACACCGGGGTGGTTTTTAGTCAGTAAGAGTCTGACAGACCCCGCCGCCCGCCCCAGGGCGGCGGACATCCATGAGGATTTTCCACCCCGAAACAAAAAAAAAAAAAAAAAAAAAAAAAGGTTAGGTTAGGTTGGGGTGCGTGCAGAAGACCTCCACGTGCGCTCGGCGGCTGCTGGTCCCCTGCGGATACGTCCGGGGGGAAGAGCAGTCGCTGGGCCTGGTGCACCCTGGGTCACGGACAATAATCTCTTCGCGGGGGGTAGGATAGAGGAGTATTATTGTCCGGAGCTAACTTCTGCAGGAGGGGTCGCTCCTGATCCGTCGACGTAGTCGATCGGGCGAGGACGCGACCACACCCGCTTGGGTGCAGGCGCATCTAAGCGGGGTTCGTTGTTTGTCTCCTCATTCATTGAGGAGCAAACCTTTCGGCGGGTCCGCTGAGTCGGGTTGGCCGGACAGCGGACGGAGGCATGCCTTAATGCCGCCGTCGAGGGGCTTGGCTTAACCGCCCGGCCCCAGAGGAAGGACACCTCTAAGATAAAAAACCACCCAATCCCAAGTTTCGGGAGCGCGGCGAGGGGATGAATGGCCGTAGGGGGTACGGTCGTTAGCGCTCCCACCTGCTGGTACCTGCCGCCCCCAGCAGTATGTAGGCTTGCCCGGGTATTTAAGCCTCTGCCCGGGTTGACTTTTACTTGCTTTCTACTCGTGGGAACTATATGGAATCCAAAAATTTAAAAGTAAACCCATCTAAACCTCTTGTGTCGCAAGAAAGGGAGCTCCGGGTTAGCCTGGAGCGCCTGTGTGGCGCAGGAGAGGAGCCGCTTGTCGTCACCGACGGCAACAAGAGCCGAGGAGGCTCAGGTCCTGGTGAGGACCACATGTCCGACCAGGACACGCGCGGGCGCAACTCCAAATTTTGGAGGAAGCGCCCGCACAGCGAGGATTTGGGGTCGATGGGGCTCTCCTCTAGCGAGGAAGACCTGTCGGCCGCAAAAATACCAACCGCGCAGAGAGGGCGAGGCCGTGCGGGGTCGGGCGGGGCCCGCGACTCACGTGGTCGCTTTTTGCGGCCCGCTACGCCGGCACCAGTGCGCCTGGAGAGCGCGGAAAGTGATGGGACCCAGGGGGACCCAAGCGAGGACTCCGCTGCGTCCCCGCTGATGTTGCAAAGCAACAAGGCGGAGGCGAACGCAGCGAAGCGGGCGCAGCGGAAGGCGGTGGCGGCTGACGAGGTCAGCGAGATGGCCCGGCTAGCCCGAGAGCGACGCTCTGCTCAGGCGGCTGCTGGAGAGAGCTTGTCGGCGGTGGCGCTCAGTCGCCAAGTTTTGGACGGCGTGGACGTCGTCCTGAAGGTTGCCACTAAATCTGGCAGCCTGAAGGGCACGTTCACGCGCGCTCTGAAGGAGGCGGCTGGCGACATCAAGGAGGCAGTTGGGGTCCTCCTTAGTCGCACAAGCTCGGAGGAGACGGCGAGGCTGTGGGAGGAGAACGCCCGTCTCCAAGCCAAGCTCGAGGACCTCGAGCGGGAACTTGCCGCGCAGAGGGCGGAATGGCAGCAGAGGCGTCCTGCGGCCACCGTTTCCGCTCCTGCCATGGCCCCGCCACCGTCGGCCCCGTCGGCCCCGTCGGCCCCGCCACCGTCGGCCCTGCCACCGTTGGCCCCGCCACGGTCGGCCACGTCATCAGTCCCTACCCCCACAGCTGCGGATGCGGAGATCGAGAAGATCGTTCGCATCTGCATGCTTCAGTGTGGGGGCATGATGAATGCCCGTCTGCAGGGCCTGGAGTCGAGGCTCCTCCCGGCAGAGACTCTCCGGCCGCCGCTTGCCGCGGATAGCCGGAGGAAGGAGGAGCCTGATAAGCCGGGCCCGGCGGCCGCAGCCGGAAAGCCCAAGGGGGCCAAAAAGGCGGCAAAGGGGGCCAAAAAGCCCTCGGAGGCGCCCGGAAAGCCCGCTGACGGTACGTCCGTGCCCCCGGCAACTGCGGCCGTTCCTGCCGAGGGAGCCTGGACGACTGTCGGTAAGCAGGGCCGCAAAAAGAAGGCGGTGGCGCCGGTACCCGCTGGAGCACCGGCACCGACACCCAAGAAAGCTCAGGGACCGCCTAGGGTCAGAGCCCCACGCTCCGCGGCTGTAGTGATTACGCTGCAGCCCGGAGCCGTCGAAAGGGGCGTCTCGTATAAGGCGGTCCTTGCGGAGGCGAAAGCCAAAGTCGCGTTCCCCGACCTTGGTATACCGTCCGGCCTCAAAATGAGGTCGGCGATGACGGGGGCGCGACTGTTGGAGGTGTCGGGTGCCTCTAGTGGTGAAAAGGCGGACGTCTTGGCCGCCAAGTTGAGGGAGGTCCTCAGTCCGGAGGACGTTCGGGTGTCCAGGCCGACAAAGACCGCTGAATTGCGCGTCGACGGACTGGACGATTCGACGACTCCGGCCGAGGTCGTGGCGGCCATTGCCCGTGTCGGCGGATGCCCTTCCGCAGACGTGCGGACGGGCGAGATTCGCGTCGACGCTTCCGGGCTCGGCACGATCTGGGTGCGGTGCCCGGTGGCGGCGGCGAATAAAATCGCCGACGCTGGGCGTCTGTTGGTGGGATGGGTGGCAGCGAGGGTGAGGCAGTTGCAACCCAGGGCCTTGCGGTGCTACCGTTGCCTCGACATTGGGCATGTCAGGGCACGGTGCACCGCCGAAATAGACCGCAGCGAGCTGTGTTATCGCTGCGGTGTGGCCGGCCACAAGGCGGCCCAGTGCTCCGCGGCGCCGAACTGCAGCCTCTGTACAGCTGCAGGGAGGCCCGCTGGGCACAGAGCGGGCGGAAAGGCCTGTGGCGCACCCGCCCAGAAAGGGAAGAGAAGAGGTGCCAAGGCTGCCGGGGGCCCTTTACCCCCCCTTCAGCCTGGCTCCTCTTCGGCCGACTCCCGGCCTAGGAATGGTGCAGAGGGAATGGATTGCGCATAATGGCGCTCTACCATTTCCTCCAGGGCAATATCAACCACTCTGCTAGAGCTCAGGATCTCTTGCTCCAGAGCATGGCAGAGTGGTCGATTCACGTGGCTGTGGTCGCCGAACCGTATTTTGTCCCCCCCAGGGATAACTGGGTGGGTGACTTGGACGGTTTGGTGGCCATCATTGGCGGGGCTCTTGCCAACCCGTCCCGAGGACACGGCTGGGTAGCCGCCCTCGCGGACGGCATTGGTACGGTTGGGGCGTATTTTTCGCCCAACAAGAGTCTCGCCGACTTCGAGAGGTTCCTTGTCGAGTTGGGTGCCGTCGTGGGCCGACTCCACCCTCGCCCTGTGCTGTTGCTGGGGGATCTCAACGCCAAGTCTGCGGCGTGGGGATCCCCTGTGACCGATGCTAGGGGCGAGGTGCTGGAGGAATGGGCGGTCGCGACTGGCTTGACCGTCCTAAATCGGGGCTCGGTGCACACGTGCGTGCGGCAGCGGGGCCGGTCTATAGTGGACGTCTCGTTCGCTAGCCCCGCTGTCGCGAGCCGTGTCCGCGACTGGCGTGTCGCCGTGGAGGTGGAGACGTTGTCGGATCACCGATACATCCGTTTCGACGTCTCCGCCCAGACCACTGGCGGCCGCCGTTCACCGGCCCCGCGAACGGACGGTCCGCGCTGGGCGCGTAAGCGCATCGACAGGGAGCTTCTCGAGGAAGCTGCTATTGTCCAGGCCTGGGTCCGGGAGTCGGCAACGAATGGACCCGTCGACGTCGAGCAGGAGGCGCTGTGGTTCCGCGGGGCGATGACGCAAATCAGCGACGCGTCCATGCCCCGGGTCCACACACAGACAGGAAGGCGCCAGGTGTACTGGTGGACCGCCGAGATCGCGCAGCTGCGCGTCGCGTGCGTGGCGGTCAGGCGCCAGTACACCCGATACCGGAGGAGACGTCGTCGGGTCCCTGACGAAGAAGCCGCGCTGTATGAGGTGTACCGCGCGGCGAAGGAGACTCTGTGGCTGGCCATCGGCGAGGCGAAGACGCGAGGCAGGGAAGAGATGTTGGAGACTCTGGACGGAGATCCGTGGGGGCGCCCGTATCGAGCGGTTCGAGGCAAGCTTCGAGCCGCGGCGCCTCCACTCACGGAGAGTCTCCAACCCGAGCTGCTGGAGGAGGTTGTCGCAGCCCTCTTCCCGGCCAGAGCGGAGCATACTCCGCCGCCGATGGCTTTGCCCACAGCCGCAGAGTCTACGGAGGAGAATGCCATCAGCGTCCCAGAGGTGACACAGGCAGAGATGGGGGCAGCCGTGATGCGGCTCCGGGCCAAGAACGTGGCTCCGGGGCCCGACGGGATCCACGGCTGCGTGTTGGCCCTCGCTCTGAAGGAGCTTGAGCCCCAACTGAGAGGACTCTACACAGCGTGCCTGGAGCAGGGCCAGTTTCCCACTTTGTGGAAATCTGGTCGTCTGGTCCTGCTCAGGAAGGCGGGGCGCCCTGCGGACTCGGCGTCCGCGTACCGGCCCATAGTGCTGCTAGACGAGGTGGGCAAGCTGTTCGAGAGGATTATCGCAGCCCGCCTCGTCGGCCACTTGTGCAGAGAGGGGCCGGACCTGGACGAAAGCCAGTTCGGTTTTCGGCATGGGCGCTCCACCATACACGCTGTGTCGCGGGTGAGAGTCCTGGCGGAGGAAGCGGTGTCCCGGGGTGGGGTGATGTTGGCGGTGTCCTTGGACATTTCCAACGCCTTCAACACCCTGCCCTGGAGTTGTATTCGGGAGGCACTGCGGTATCACCGGGTGCCTCCCTACCTCCGCCGCGTGGTTGGGGCTTATTTGTCCGAGAGGTGTGTCACCTACGTGGGACGTGATGGCGGAAACCAGCACCGCATGTCGTGCGGTGTTCCACAGGGCTCGGTCCTGGGCCCGCTCCTGTGGAACATCGGGTACGACTGGGTGCTGAGGGGCGAGGTCCAACCGGGCGTGGACCTGACGTGTTATGCCGATGACACGCTGGTCACCGCCCGGGGGAGCTCGCACAGGGAGGCAGCGTTGCTGGCGACGGCTGCGGTCTCACAGGTGGTGGGCCGCATACGTCGCCTAGGCCTGGAGGTGGCCCTCAACAAGTCGGAGGCCATGGTGTTTCATGGCCCCCGGCGGGCGCCGCCGCCCGGCTCACACATCGTGGTCGGGGGGGCTCGGATCGCTGTCGAGTCCACCATGAAGTATTTAGGATTGGTGCTCGACAGCCGGTGGAATTTCGAGCCCCACTTCCGGCGGCTGGCGCCCAAGTTGTTGGGCGCTGCTGGGGCGCTATCAACGCTGCTTCCCAATCTGGGGGGCCCGAGCGCCGCCTGTAGGCGGCTCTACGTGGGGATCGTGCGATCCATGGCCCTGTACGGGGCCCCGGTGTGGGCCTCTGACCTGACGGCCGGCAGTATCGCAGTTCTGCGGAAACCGCAAAGAGCGATGGCCGTCAGAGTCATCAGGGGGTATCGCACGATCTCCTACGAGGCGGCTTGTGCACTGGCCGGATCCCCGCCCTGGGACCTCGAGGCGAAAGTACTCGCGTCACTGTATCGGTGGCGCGAGGAAATGAGGGCGCGGGGCGAGCGACCGATGCAGCGACACTGGGAGCTGCGTCGGTCTCAGCTCCGCGAGGTCCTGGTGGCGGAATGGCGGGACAGGCTTTCACGCCCTACCGCCGGCCTCGACACAATCGAGGCGGTCCGGCCGGTGCTCGAGCGCTGGCTCGGGAGGAGGCACGGCTCCCTGTCGTTTCGTGCGACGCAGGTGCTCTCGGGGCATGGTTGCTTCGGGAAGTACCTGTGTCGCATAAACAGGGAGCCGGACGCCCGGTGTCACCACTGCGTCGACTGCCGGGAGGACACGGCGCGGCACACGCTGGCAGAGTGTGCCGCTTGGGAGGAGCCGCGCCGTGCCCTCATCTCAGGAGTAGGCAGTGACCTATCGCTGCCGGCCGTGGTGGAGTCTATGGTCGGCAGCGAGGAGTCCTGGGACGCGGTGGTTTCCTTCTGCGAAACAGTCGTCTCGCAGAAGGAGGCTGCGGAAAGGGAGAGGGAGATCTCATCCCCTCACCCCGCCCGCAGCAGGCGCACCGGGCGTAGGCGGAGGGCGGACAACGCCCTCTTCCAGCCCCCATAAATGGGTCCAGGGGCGACGGACTTGGGGACGTCCGTCGCCCCCCACACATCAGGACCCGAGGCGGCGGCGCGTAGTGTTCCACGCGCGCCCCTCTTAGACGTCGCGGGGGGAGTTTAACACCTCACTCCCCCCCCTGACACGAGGAGAGGCCCGCAGGAGCGGGCCAGCACCAGCCGGGGGTTGCGGAAGTATCGTTCGTTCCCGCGACCCCCGGCGTAGGTGAGAGAGGGAACACCGGGGTGGTTTTTAGTCAGTAAGAGTCTGACAGACCCCGCCGCCCGCCCCAGGGCGGCGGACATCCATGAGGATTTTCCACCCCGAAACAAAAAAAAAAAAAAAAAAGGTTAGGTTAGGTTGGGGTGCATGTTGAAGAGCCTCCTCGTGGCGCACCCTGGGCAACGGCGGCTCCAACTGCCCACCAGGGTTTGGTGGACAGTTGGGGCTGGCGGCTAATCTTCAACACACGGGGAAGGGTCATGGTTCCAATCACTGATCATCCTTGATGGTTGGTGAAGGGAACCGGGCTACAGATGGGCGGGTCTACGTCCACTCCCCCTCTGCTTACAGAGGGAGGTGAGTGGGCGTACGTGCGCGCGCGGCGTGTACGTCGCAGTGACCGAGGTGGGGAAGACCGTGGGTTGCTTCTCAACCTGCGTTCTAGGGGCATCCGTGGCGAGGTGTTTGAGACACGGTGCCAGGTGGTGGGTAGGTTTAGCTAGTTTTTAAGTTTGGGGAAAAAAAAAAAAAAAAAAAAAAAAAAAAAAAAAAAAAAAAAAAAAAAAAATTGTTAAGGCTAGTTTAGTTTACCGAACAGCGGGCGGTATATCCTGCACTAAAGGCATTCGCGGGCCTCGGGAGGCTTAAATACCCTCCCACTAAAGAGCGGCCACATCACCGTGGGGAAGTGATGTGTGTATCACCCATATCGTAAATATGAAAATGTCCGAAGAAAATGATTGCGATTTGTCGTGCGCTCCGGTTAACGCCCGGCGCTCGCAGGTATCCGGGCCTGCGAGTGGTAAATTTGTGACCGATGGATGCGCAGGGGTAGGCGACCAGGCCCCTGTAGCGGATATGGCTACTGGAAGCGATGTTTTGTCATGCGACCCGGTTGACACCCGGCGCTCGCAGGTATCCGGGCCTGCGAGTGTTAAATTGGTGACCGACGGATGCGCAGGGGTAGGCGACCAGGCCCCTGTAGCGGATATGGCTACTGGAAGCGGTAGAAACCGGTCACGTGGGACGTCTTCCGTTAGGAAGCGCCCAGTGTGCCAGTCCTCAGACGAGGAAGGTCTACCGGCCCCCAAGTTGCCGACTTCGAGGAGGGGTCGGCAGGCATCGGGAGGGGCGAGTGCTTCGCAGCCGCGGAGGGATAAGCACGGTCGCTTCATGCGCTCCAATACCCCGGCGGCTAGCGAAGCAGAAAGTGACATGGGGGTCACTACAGAGGACCCTGGCGACGGCGGTGAAAGCTGTGCCTCGCTGGGGAGCTCAAAGGCGGAGCTCAACGCCGCCAAGAGGGAGCAGCGCAAAGCCGTCGCGGCCGACGAAGTGTCGGAATTGGCCCGACGCGCTCGCGAGCGACGAGCTGCTCTGGCGGCGGAAGGGGGAGAGCCATCTGCGGTGGCCTTAAGCCAACTGGCTCTGGATGGGGTGGACTTGGTCCTGAAGGTTGCCACCAAGTCCGGCAGCCTGAAGGGCACATTCACCCGTGGCTTAAAAGAGGCTGCCGCGGATATCAGGGAGGCGGTTGGCATCCTCCTCAACAGGACGGCCTCTGACGAGGTCGCAAAGTTACAGGAGGAAAACAGCCGCCTCAGAAATGACCTGGAGGACCTCCGGCGGCAAGTCGCTGCGCTAAGCGAGCAGCAGCAGCGACGCTCGTCCACCGATGCCGCACCTGTAGTGGCCCCGACTCCCGCACCGCGACCGGCAAGCCCTCGTACCGACGAAGAGGTCGAGCGCATTGTCCGGCTCTGCATGCTCCAGTGCGGGAGCATGGTTAATGCTCGGCTGGAGGCGATTTCTCGGCGTCTCCCGGCGGAAATCCTCCGTCCGCCTCTAGCGGCTGACACGCGGAGAACTGAGGAGGCGCCGAGACCTGCACCTCAAAAGGGGAAGCCCGCGGAGGGTAGCAAAAAGCCCGCGGAGGGAGCTCCTTCAAGTGACCAGCCAGCGACTGCCGGGTCTAAGGGTGACACCTGGGCGGAAGTCGCGGGCCGCAAGAAGGCCCGCAAAGCCGCCAAGAAGGCCGCAGCAGCTGCAAGCGCCCCCCCCGGTGGAACCGCAAAGGCGGCTGCGCAGCCTACGCGGCGGACTGCCACAGGCGGTCGCAAAGGACCGACGTTACGTGCCCCGCGTTCCGAAGCTGTGACGCTCACGCTACAGCCCGGAGCTGCGGAGCGCGGCGTAACGTACCAGTCGGTCATTGCCGAGGCCAAGGCCAAGATCAAATTATCAGATCTTGGCCTCCAGTCCGTCACCCTCAGGCAGGCTGCCACGGGTGCGCGGCTGTTCGAGGTGGCTGGTGCTGCGAGCGGCAGTGCCGAAAAGGCGGACGCTCTGGCCGCCAAGATGAGGGAGGTCCTCAACCCTGAGGACGTCCGGGTCTCCAGGCCAGTGAAAACCGCAGAGGTGCGGATTACTGGTCTGGACGACTCCGTGACCTCTGAGGAGGTGGTGGCGGCCGTTGCCCGAAGCGGAGAGTGTCCGCCGGACAAGGTGCGGGCCGGCGATATACGCGCCGACGCCACCGGACTCGGCGTAGTCTGGGTTCGGTGTCCTGTTGCGTCGGCGAAGAAGATCGCCGAGAGCGGCAAATTGCTGGTTGGCTGGGTTGCAGCGAGGGTGAAACTCCTGCAGCCCCGGGCTTTGCGGTGTTTCCGATGCCTGGAGAAGGGGCATGTCCGGGCAAAGTGCACCGCTGAGATTGACCGTAGTGATCTTTGCTATCGCTGCGGTCAGCCCGGCCACAAGGCGGCCCAGTGTTCCGCGGCGCTTAACTGCAGCTTATGCTCGGCTGCGGGGAAGCCAGCGGGGCACAAAGTGGGCGGAGGGGCCTGTGGCGCGCTTGCCAGCAAAGCCAACAGGAAAAAAAAGAAGAGGAAGTCTAAGCCTGCCGGGGAAACCTCGCCACCCCCGCAGGCTAGTAGCTCCGCGGCCGACTCCCGGCCCAGGACCGTTGCCGAGGGAATGGATTGCGCATAATGGCGCTCTACCATTTCCTCCAGGGCAATATCAACCACTCTGCTAGAGCTCAGGATCTCTTGCTCCAGAGCATGGCAGAGTGGTCGATTCACGTGGCTGTGGTCGCCGAACCGTATTTTGTCCCCCCCAGGGATAACTGGGTGGGTGACTTGGACGGTTTGGTGGCCATCATTGGCGGGGCTCTTGCCAACCCGTCCCGAGGACACGGCTGGGTAGCCGCCCTCGCGGACGGCATTGGCACGGTTGGGGCGTATTTTTCGCCCAACAAGAGTCTCGCCGACTTCGAGAGGTTCCTTGTCGAGTTGGGTGCCGTCGTGGGCCGACTCCACCCTCGCCCTGTGCTGTTGCTGGGGGATCTCAACGCCAAGTCTGCGGCGTGGGGATCCCCTGTGACCGATGCTAGGGGCGAGGTGCTGGAGGAATGGGCGGTCGCGACTGGCTTGACCGTCCTAAATCGGGGCTCGGTGCACACGTGCGTGCGGCAGCGGGGTGGGTCTATAGTGGACGTCTCGTTCGCTAGCCCCGCTGTCGCGAGCCGTGTCCGCGACTGGCGTGTCGCCGTGGAGGTGGAGACGTTGTCGGATCACCGTTACATCCGTTTCGACGTCTCCGCCCAGACCACTGGCGGCCGCGGTTCACCGGCCCCGCGAACGGACGGTCCGCGCTGGGCGCGTAAGCGCATCGACAGGGAGCTTCTCGAGGAAGCTGCTATTGTCCAGGCCTGGGTTCGGGAGTCGGCAACGAACGGACCCGTCGACGTCGAGCAGGAGGCGCTGTGGTTCCGCGGGGCGATGATGCAGATCAGCGACGCGTCCATGCCCCGGGTCCACACACAGTCAGGAAGGCGCCAGGTATACTGGTGGACCGCCGAGATCGCGCAGCTGCGCGTCGCGTGCGTGGCGGTCAGGCGCCAGTACACCCGATACCGGAGGAGACGTCGTCGGGTCCCTGACGAAGAAGCCGCGCTGTATGAGGTGTACCGCGCGGCGAAGGAGACTCTGTGGCTGGCCATCGGCGAGGCGAAGACGCGAGGCAGGGAAGAGATGTTGGAGACTCTGGACGGAGATCCGTGGGGGCGCCCGTATCGAACGGTTCGAGGCAAGCTTCGAGCCGCGGCGCCTCCACTCACGGAGAGTCTCCAACCCGAGCTGCTGGAGGAGGTAGTCGCAGCCCTCTTCCCGGCCAGAGCGGAGCATACTCCGCCGCCGATGGCTTTGCCCACAGCCACGGAGTCTACGGAGGAGAATGCCATCAGCGTCCCAGAGGTGACACAGGCAGAGATGGGGGCAGCCGTGATGCGGCTCCGGGCCAAGAACGTGGCTCCGGGGCCCGACGGGATCCACGGCTGCGTGTTGGCCCTCGCTCTGAAGGAGCTTGAGCCCCAACTGAGAGGACTCTACACAGCGTGCCTGGAGCAGGGCCAGTTTCCCACTTTGTGGAAATCTGGTCGTCTGGTCCTGCTCAGGAAGGCGGGGCGCCCTGCGGACTCGGCGTCCGCGTACCGGCCCATAGTGCTGCTAGACGAGGTGGGTAAGCTGTTTGAGCGGATTATCGCAGCCCGCCTCGTCGGCCACTTGTGCAGAGAGGGGCCGGACCTGGACGAGAGCCAGTTCGGCTTTCGGCATGGGCGCTCTACCATACACGCTGTGTCACGGGTGAGAGTCCTGGCGGAGGAAGCGGTGTCCCGGGGTGGGGTGATGTTGGCGGTGTCCTTGGACATTTCCAACGCCTTCAACACCCTGCCCTGGAGTTGTATTCGGGAGGCACTGCGGTATCACCGGGTGCCTCCCTACCTCCGCCGCATAGTTGGGGCTTATTTGTCCGAGAGGTGTGTCACCTACGTGGGACGTGATGGCGGAAACCAGCACCGCATGTCGTGCGGTGTTCCACAGGGCTCGGTCCTGGGCCCGCTCCTGTGGAACATCGGGTACGACTGGGTGCTGAGGGGCGAGCTCCAACCGGGCGTGGACCTGACGTGTTATGCCGATGACACGCTGGTCACTGCCCGGGGGAGCTCGCACAGGGAGGCAGCGTTGCTGGCGACGGCTGCGGTCTCACAGGTGGTGGGCCGCATACGTCGCCTAGGCCTGGAGGTGGCCCTCAACAAGTCGGAGGCCATGGTGTTTCATGGCCCCCGGCGGGCGCCGCCGCCCGGCTCACACATCGTGGTCGGGGGGGCCCGGATTGCTGTCGAGTCCACCATGAAGTACCTGGGATTGGTGCTCGACAGCCGGTGGAATTTCGAGCCCCACTTCCGGCGGCTGGCGCCCAAGTTGTTGGGCGCTGCTGGGGCGCTGTCAACGCTGCTTCCCAATCTGGGGGGCCCGAGCACCGCCTGTAGGCGGCTCTACGTGGGGATCGTGCGATCCATGGCCCTGTACGGGGCCCCGGTGTGGGCTTCTGACCTGACGGCCGGCAGCATTGCGGTTTTACGAAAACCGCAAAGAGCGATGGCCGTCAGAGTCATCAGGGGGTATCGCACGATCTCCTACGAGGCGGCTTGCGTACTGGCCGGATCCCCGCCCTGGGACCTCGAGGCGAAAGTACTCGCGTCACTGTATCGGTGGCGCGAGGAAATGAGGGCGCGGGGCGAGGGACCGATGCAGCGACACTGGGAGCTGCGTCGGTCTCAGCTCCGCGAGGTCCTGGTGGCGGAATGGCGGGACAGGCTTTTGCGCCCTACCGCCGGCCTCGTCACCATCGAGGCGGTCCGGCCGGTGCTCGAGCGCTGGCTCGGGAGGAGGCACGGCTCCCTGTCGTTTCGTGCGACGCAGGTGCTCTCGGGGCATGGTTGCTTCGGGAAGTACCTGTGTCGCATAAACAGGGAGCCGGACGCCCGGTGTCACCACTGCGTCGACTGCCGGGAGGACACGGCGCGGCACACGCTGGCAGAGTGTGCCGCTTGGGAGGAGCCGCGCCGTGCCCTCATCTCAGGAGTAGGCAGTGACCTATCGCTGCCGGCCGTGGTCGAGTCTATGGTCGGCAGCGAGGAGTCCTGGGACGCGGTGGTTTCCTTCTGCAAAACAGTCGTCTCGCAGAAGGAGGCTGCGGAAAGGGAGAGGGAGATCTCGTCGCCTCACCCCGCCCGCAGCAGGCGCACCGGGCGTCGGCGGAGGGCGGACAACGCCCTCTTCCAGCCCCCCTAAATGGGTCCAGGGGCGACGGACTTGGGGACGTCCGTCGCCCCCCACACATCTGGACCCGAGGCGGCGGCGCGTAGTGTTCCACGCGCGCCCCTCTTAGACGTCGCGGGGGGAGTTTAACACCTCACTCCCCCCCCTGACACGAGGAGAGGCCCGCAGGAGCGGGCCAGCACCAGCCGGGGGTTGCGGAAGTATCGTTCGTTCCCGCGACCCCCGGCGTAGGTGAGAGAGGGAACACCGGGGTGGTTTTTAGTCAGTAAGAGTCTGACAGACCCCGCCGCCCGCCCCAGGGCGGCGGACATCCATGAGGATTTTCCACCCCGAAACAAAAAAAAAAAAAAAAAAAAAAAGGTTAGGTTAGGTTAGGTTTTTTTTTTTTTTTTTTTTTTTTTTAAATGAAACAATTTCCGCGGACTTGGTGGTCCGCGCCCTTATTTATTGGTTTTATTTGGTTATTTTTATTTTCTATACATAGGATACAATTTTCTTCCTCCTCTCTTCGAACACCTTATCATCTAGTTTTAGTAAAGTATAACTTAAAACTACGTGAGTCCATCTTAGTTTGATATATATGTATACATAATATTTTTTTTTTTTTTTTTTTTTTTTTTTTTTTTTTTTTTTTTTTTTTGGATTTATTGTTATTAGTATTACATGCTCATTATTGATTACAAGACGCATTGTTTGTCTTATATGCTTATTGCTATATCTTATTGTTATTTCTATATTTGACGATACTAATTAGGTTACAATTTTTTATTTATGCACACATCAATATTTTACACATTACAGTTTATTTCATTTTACATTTCATTACACCTTATTCTAATTACTATTTTACATTTTATTAGTTTGATTAGTTTTACATTTTTTTTTTTTTTTTTTAACAACTTATTCTAATGTTTTACATGTCAGAGTGGATTAGTTTCGGGTTGGGTTGGGTTGAGTTTTGGGCCTGGATGGGACTTGTTAGGTGTTAGTATTTTGGTGGGGTTTGCTGACCAGGGACTTCGCTAGCCCGAGCATAGCTGCAACGACTACTGCGTCTCGGTGCTGCATGGCCATCTTGAGGTTGTATTCGATGACCGTTTTAGTCGGCGCACCCATCGCTCTCCTTATGAGACGGCCTGTGGCGTCGTCGGCGTCATCTGAGTAATAGACGCAACTGACTGTGTGTCTCGACACCGCCACTACCGCGTGGGAGATGCTGTCGTGGATTTTGAGCCTCCTGGACTTGGTGTTTATAATAATGACGCTTTCGGAGGTCAGTCCCTGAGCCTCGTGTATGGTCAGCGTGCGCGACCCTTCGCCGGACCCATATCCCTGCTTCATAAGTGAGGCTTTCTCCTCCTGCGTATGAACCAGGAACAGGGTGTTTTGGGCGGTGCTCGGTATTTGCGCTCCTGCATAACCTGTCACCCTCAGAGAGTGGACCCGCGCCAGCGACGTCTTGGAGGAGTATATACCGGAGTATATCTCGCTCAGTGCAAACGCTACGTCCATCGGATTGCGGTGTGTACAGAGCAACTCCTGGGTGATGCCGGCCACCGAGTCTGGACGGGTATACCTTAACTCGAATAGGTTCTGTCTGTCCAGAAATGGAAGCTGGTTTACGTCTCCGATGAGGACAATCTCGCTTGCCCCTGACAACTTCACTGCCATTACTATGGCCCCAAAATGGTTCATAAGGGCTTCGTCTACCGTTAGACGGTAGCATTTCTCCTGTTGTCTGAACCCGTTTGCTAAGATTGAGGCCATAGTGCGCACCTTTGTCTTGACACGATCTCCTAAGCGGTGCGCAAGCTTCTCCCTGAGATCTTTGGCTGCTTCGGTTGTCGTAGTGGCGATGACGTCCTTGTCCTCATCGAAGTGTTTGACTACCCACGTTGTCTTTCCGCATCCCGGAACCCCGTTTACCCATCTGATATTGGGTACCGCCCAACTTTCCTGCGATGCCGGAACGTCTGAGGTCCCCAGAATGGTCTGTGCCATTTCTAGGATCTGGTCGTCCGGCATGATTTTGGTACATTTGGCGGTAACCACTATCGGATCGTCGTCTGGAACCCTGAATTTCAGTTTGCCCGAGCGCTCCGTTTCCTCTGTGTCCAGGGCCACGAACCCACTGTTCGCGCTATAGGCTACCATGTACGACCCCGTCATTTCTCCTGTGATGACTTGAGATGTGACGTTGTTGTACACCGCTGCCTCAGATTCCTTGAGCAGTACCCGCAGCAGCCCTTCTGAGTCTCTGTGGAAGGTCTGCAGGATTTTTCTGCATGTCGCGAGATTGACCTCTCTGGTCGCTCTCACGATTGCTACGTACTCAAGGAATGCGCTCTTCACGTGGTCTGTGGTGCCCGAACTTACTGCGAGGGTCGGTGGGCTGACTTGCCCTTTGTCGGCTCTGGTTGGAATGGGCTTTTTTGGGGTAGGTTCTTTGGCCTTTCTTTTAAAGAACCTTTCCACTGCTGCTTCCTGCTTTTGGGATGGTGATGCTCGGCTGGTTCCCGGGAGCAGTGCACTGAGGTAAGTGCCGAAGGCTTTTAGGCGACTCCTCATACGGGCCCGGCCCTCTGGACTGGTCGTTGTGCCCTGCTCCTTTGCAGCTTTCTCGGCATCTGCCTTCTGCTGTGCCCTCTCGGATCCGCTTTGTGTGATCGGGTTCTTTGTGGGGCTCGTCGCTCCGGCTGCAAGCCGTCTAGGGGCTTTGAGGAAACTCAAGTTTTCCCCTCTGTCCTCGTAGACGACTACCTCATGTTGTTCTGAGGCTTTCAGACAGCCGAAGCGGTCTGCGACGTCCCCTCTTTCTCCCTCGATCATCATCGCGTCGATACTTATAGTACGGGCTGTGACTGCCGCGTACTCTCCTGCCTCCCTGATCTTTTGGAGTAACGAGCTGGCTTGGGCAAATGGAGTCTCCTCTCCCCACTCGAATATTGCGATCGTCTTTCCCTTGGATCGCAGTAGACGGCATCGGTGAGAGGCTACTTCCACTTGTGGCAGCGCTGCGTATTTACTGCCTTTCATGCTCGTTTTGGTGGTACTTCCATTGATCAGGGCGGCAAGGCCTGGCGAGATTGGTATTCGGGCTCTAGCTCGGCTTGATCCTATGCAGAAGCTTATGCCCAACTTTTCCCCTTCTCTGTTCATGAACAGAGCGACTCCTCGCAGTCTGAGGCTTGGAACTCCGTCTCCTCCGCATTCCAGGAGTCTTCTGATGGTCATGGTGCTGGGGGGCGCTGGTTGAGGGTGGGCTTCTGCAGTTGCTGCTGCTAACGCCGGTGCCGATCGTGGGTTGTTGTTTATGTATGTTGGTTGTGTTGTGGTGAGTGTTGTGTTTTGTGTAGTTATTGTTTGTGTAGTGATTGTTGTTGTTGGTGTGGTCGTGGATGTTGTGACTGATTGTGTGGAGGGTTGTCGGTTTCGACTATGCAAGGGTACGTCCGTTTTGTTGGCCCCTGCCGCAGTCACAGCGACTTTGCTCGCGAATGCCAAGAATGGTGTCCTGGTAGCCGGTCTCCCCATGATGGTGTGGAGTGTGGACTGGCTTAGCTGGCTTCCTATCTTTACTTCCAGCTCCATTCTGTCATGCTCGAATCTTGGGCATTCGAAGAGCAGGTGCCAGACCGTTTCTTCGCAACTGGGGTCACAGACGCACGAGGGACTGTCTTTGAGATGGAAGCGGTGGAGATACGCTGAGAATCCTCCGTGTCCTGTCAGGACCTGTACATGGACCGGTGTGAGGACTACATCTCTAAGTGTTCTTTTCGCCGCCAGGACGTCTGGGAAGAACACTTTTGTGACCGCTCCTGTACTTGAGGACTCGTACCGCGCTTGCCACTTCCTTACAGTCTCCTCCCGTATCTTCCTCCTCACGAACGATACGGGGACCTTGTGATAGTCTGGTGTTGTTGTTAATGATTTTAGTGCCGCATCCTTGGCCAGTTCGTCCGCCCTCTCATTCCCGGCGGTTCCCGCGTGGGCCTTGAGCCAGAAGAACCTCACTTCCCTGCCTTCCTCTCTGACCTCCCGGACGTATCTCTTGATCTGAAGTGCCAGGTGGTGAGTGACAGACGGTCTCCTCAGCAGGTCGAGTGACGACCTTGAGTCACTCAAAATGCTTACTGAGGCCACCCTGGATTCTCTTGCCATCCTGGCAGCTCTGAAGAGAGCGTACATTTCTGATTGGAAGACCGTGTTGTGAGGCTCTAGGCCGAAGGAATCGAACTGTGACTCCCTGCCATTCTCCCACCAAGTTAGGGCAGCTCCGACTTTCCCCTCTATCTTGCTGCCGTCGGTGAAAATTTGGGGGCCGATTACTCGATGGGTTTCCAGGGTTTCGGGAGTCAAGTCCTCTAGGCGCGCGTACTCAGTTGTTATGAGTTGCGCTGGGTGGGGTTTTTGGGAGTGGTGCACGTCACACTCCAGTTCGCGACCCTGCGGTATGTGCTCTTGGGAATGTCCCTTTTTGATCCTGAAAAGGGTTGCGGCCTCGATTACCCGGAGATCTAGGGGGAGTTGACCCGACAAGACGAGTGCCGATGTTAGAGACACCGTGCGGTATGCTTTGCAGATCTTTTGCGCGAAACCCCTCTGCAGTGAGTCAAACTGATTTCTTGTCATCAGTTTCTCGGCTGCAGGGGCCCACGCACTCGCTGCATACATCACGATGGGCTCTATCACCGACACGTATATTGTCCTAATTATTTCTCTGTTGAGACCCCAAGTCACCTTCGCCGCGCATGCCAGCTGCTTGTAGATGTCTGCAGCCTTTTTACAGGTCGCAGACACGTGCGCGTTGAAAGTGAGTTTGGAGTCTATTGTGAGACCTAGCAGCTTGACCTCTTCGACCAGGTTCAGCCGCGTGCCCGCCATGTACAGTACCGGAGTGTCGTACTTGAGCTTTCTCGTTAACACCATCGCATTGGTCTTGTGCGCGGCGAAACGAAGCTTATTATGGACGCCCCACTCCGATACTATATCTAGCGTGCTGTTGGCCGATTGCTGCAGGGGACCGGCTGTATGGTCCGAGAAAACTAGGACAACGTCGTCTGCGAAGGCTTGGCAGTAGACCCCTATACTAGCCATCTTTTGAAGGAGCGAGTCTAGGATGAGGTTCCAAAACGTCGGTCCGGCAATTGAGCCCTGGACGCATCCTTTCGTGGTACCCTTCTCACTAGTCGCTCTGGCGTAGTTGACCCTGATGTTCCGGTCTTCCAGGTATGAGCCGACGAGGGTGTAGATGTTGGTGGGGCAGTTCTTAACTACCATCTGTTTCTTTAGTGCTGGCCACCACGCGTTGTCGAAGGCCCCCTCTATGTCCAATGATATCAAAAGCACGATCTTTTTGGCTTTGATTTCGGCTCGTATGTGGCCCATCAGGGCATAGAGGGCGTCCTCGGTCCCGCGCTGCGGCATGAAACCGTATTGGTTTGTGTTGAGTGTCGGGAGGAAGTGCCACTGCAGTCTACCGACTAGGAGTTTCTCGACGATCTTTCCTAGGACCGAGAGTAGACCTATTGGCCTGTACGACTTTGGGCTGGTATAGTCGTCCTTTCCTGGCTTGCGGAGGATGCACACGTGGGCGACCTTCCACTGCTTCGGAAAGTGTGACAGCGACAAGCACCTGTTGGCTATCGCTAAGAACACTTCCCTATCGCAGTTTATTGCCGCAGTGCAGATGTCTGCCGTTAGTCCATCCGGACCGGGTGCTTTTTTGGGATTTTGGTTCTGGAGAACCATTTCCAGTTCCGCGGTCGTGAATGGTGGATCGTCGGCAGACAGTCCTTGTGGGGTTTTCTCCTCCGCTAGCCTCCTTAGAGCCGTGTGGTATGGCTGTTCGGCATCCGTTGAGTCGTCGGGGTAGAAGGTTTTTGCCAGAAGATCCGCTGATTGGTCTGGGCTGAGCGTTTCGCCCGCGGTGTTTCTTAGGAGCGTGTCGTCCTGTCTTCTGGCTGTCTTCCTTAGTACCCTGTAGATCCCGTCCCACATGCTCTCTCGGTCCTGCTTCGAGCAAAACTCCTTCCAGCCTGCGGTGGCTGCTTCCGTTGCCGCTGTGGTGTAGGCGGTTTTGGCCAGCACGTACTCCTGGATGGTGAAGTGTCTCCGACTTGCGGCTGCGTTTCGGATCCTTCTCTTCTTGGTCAATGCGTCTTTTTTGAGACGGTCTAGAGAAGGACTCCACCATGGGGGCTTGGCGTTATGTCTGGGCGGGCCCAGTTTTGGGATCGCTTCCTCGCATGAGCGGTGGATGTTCTGGGTGTAAACTGTGATGATGGATTCCAGGTCCTCTGGGTTTGAGACACTCGAGACTCTTTGTGATGTTATTTGGTGTTCCGCCAGGCTGGTCTTGAAATGCGTGCTGAAGTCGGACCACTTTGCCTTCTTGGTGTTGTAGATACGCGTCGAAATGGGCCTTAGGGGTTCCAAGGCCTTCTCTAAGCGCATCGAGAAGGTTATCGCGTTGTGGTCTGAAGTCGTTAGACTTCTATCGACACGCCACTCTTCGACCTTGCCTAGCAGTGACAGGCTGCATACCGTCACATCGACGATACTCGTACACCACCTGTCTCCTCTGTAGGTCTCGAATGTCGGTGTTTGACCCGTATTGAGGATGTGGAGATCCCGCTCGTCCAGGAAAGCGTTGTACGCCGCCCCGCGATGGTTTTCGGAGACACTTCCCCACCACTGGCTCCAGGCGTTAATATCTCCTCCCACTATGATGTTATTTGTGTTAAGTTTTTGTATTACTGTGTGTGTCTCGGAAAGGTAGGGCTCGAGTTCTTGATCACCCTCAAAATAGACCGACAGCACCCCAAAGCTGAGCTGTCCTGCCTTCAGCAAGACGGCGGCGATGTTCTCTGTCACAAGCTGGGGATCATGGATGACCTCCAGGTTGCCACCGAAAACAACGATCGCCGCCTTTACTGGTTTCTGGCGGTTGAGGCTGCACTGGATGACTTGCGTGCCGGGGCTTTGTTTCATCACACCTGTTCTTCCTACATAGGGCTCCTGAACAAGTGCTACTGAAATTCCCCTTTCCTGAGCCTTCAGATGGAGTTCCTGTGTTGCCAGCTTTGAGCGCTGAAGATTAACTTGCACGAATTGTAATCTTGCTGTCGGTCTGGTTGCGATTCTGGGGGTGACTGTTTGGTGTGTTGTTGATTCTGTTGGTGTGTTCTCGTGGTCGCCTTTAGCAGTAGGAAACGCGCGACCTTGCTATTCCATCCCACTTTTGGCGTTCCTGGCAGTCTTCGCTGAACGCTGTATGTGCCAGGTCGCTGTCCGACCCGTGTGCTGTCTTGCAGTTTATGCATGTGGGCGGTTTGCCGTCAGCTCGTGTGAGGCAGTCCCTTATGTTGTGTGCTCCGCTGCAGTAGCCGCAGGCTTCTTTAGCGGCCTTGCATATGGACTTGTTATGTCCATATCCAAGACACTTTGTACACTGTACTAGCGGGGACTGATCCTCAATTGAGCATCGCTTGATGCCCACATGTACCTTCTGTACTGCCGTGAAGCACTTCCAGAGCTCCGGAGAGAGCTCCAGGACAGGGTGGCACTCGTGGGGGTTCCTCGCGCGCTTCCTGTATCGCATCCTTAGTGTCTGTCCTTCCACAGCGACGTTCTGCAGGAGGTGTTTGTTCTGCGCCTTTAGGAGATCGACGATCTCCCCGTCGCTGTAGCTGGACAGCACTCCCTTGATGCAGACCAGCGGGTTTTGAGGCTTCGGCTCTTGGACCTTGAGCCCTGCGTTCGACCGGACTTGGTCTCTTATTATGTTCAAGTCCGTTTTGGAAGCGCATCTGAGGACCACTTTCTGGTTCCGCGCTTTCCTCACCGTGTCGACCCGGGCTCCTGTCGTTTTAAGGTCCAGGGCGGTCCTGATCCTCTCGATGACGTTCTCCCCGGTGTGTTGGGGGTTCGTCGACGAGACGATCAGGGTGTGATTTGGTTGTATGGGTGGTTTTGGGGGCTTTGGTGTACTGGCGACCTGCGCAAAGGTTTTTGGGCCCAGTTGTTGTTGAGGCGGTCTATCCGCTTTGCCCAGGTCCGCTACCCCCTTCTGTATGACTTTTAAGGTTTCTTTTACCTCCCCGACTGCGAGTTCCGCCTCCAGATTCAGTGCCGGGGGCGCCTGAATTTGTGGCTCTTTGTCTCGCAGTACGCGGAGGTCTGCCGACACGATCTCCAGCCTCTCCGAGATTGGTTGCAGGTGTTTGGTGATGTTGATTGGTTGCGGTGGTGGCGGAGGGGAGGCTACAGGCCTGTCCGCGATTGCCTGGATTTGGCCCTTGAGTGCTGCGAAGGCCTCCTCAAATTGTGAGGTGGTGAGTAGGATGTCTGTGTCACGGCTACTCGGGTCCGGGTCTGTGTTGGTGTCGGCTGGCCTGATGAGATCTTCTTTCAGCCTGTCCATAGCCTTCCGGAGCGCGTCTAGCTGGTTGGAGACGCTGGTGACAGTCTTGTCTAGGCGTGAAAGGCTGGCCCCCATTGTCTCCCATTTTGGGTCCCCCGGGGCTCTTGCGCCTTCCTGCCTAGTCCTTTCGTGCTCCTTCTGGTTTCTGGAGCTTGCGTTTGTGATCTCCTCTTTGACCTCCTTTATGTTTTTGAAGGCCTCTAAAGTTTCGTGGCCCAGCCATTCCCGGATCCCTTTTGCCTCCTTTTTTGTTTCAGAGACGTCCGTTCTCATCATGGAGAGCTCGACCTTCATTGCATCAACTCTCTAGTGTGGGCTCTCTCGACGCGCACAAGCTCTTGAGCGTGTCGAGAGCGCTCCTTCTCGAGGTTATATTTGTGGCGCGCTCTCGAGTCTGCCAGTGATAGGGCCGTCTCGTACAGTCCTTGTAGACACTCATGGGCTGTGGCCTTGCACTCCCTCTTCATATTTCCGGCTGCCTCCAATGCGTCCTTGCCTTTCTGGAGTAGGTCGTTCGCCTCTCTGGTGGCCAGGTCCATCTCCACCCCTGTGCCCCTTCTCGGGGTTCTGTAGAGTAGACTCAGCCGTCCACTCGCGGGGCAGTCGGCCTGACTCACTGTCGAGGCAACCGAGCTCTCCTCGTCCGAGATGATGTGGTGAGGAGGGGAAATGCCACATTGCTCCCAGTTTATAACTACCTCTGATGCTCCCACACTGTCCCCCGTCTGGGACGTCTCAGGCGCCGAAGGCAGCGGCGGAACCGTGCCTGTGACATCTGGCTCCGACGCTGCCCTCGGCGCCTGGGACTTCTGCGATGGACGCGCCGACTTCTCCGAGACCACAGACTTTGCCGTGTTCTTCAATACCTTTTCCCTGAGGGACTTCGGGGCTTTTACGGCCTCCGTGGTCAGTTTTCGGGATGTGGTGGAGTGGTAAGAGGACATTTTAGAGAGGTAATTAGTAGGTAGGTAGTGTTAGTATTAGAGTAGGTATGTAAAGTACAGTTTGGGAGTTATGTTTCTTAAGCTAGATTATTTAAGATACTTAAAAATAATGGTTTTTTTTTGTTTT
>OX451385.1:24282201-24363837 GCA_949629135.1 Eremobia ochroleuca | reverse complement strand
CCTTGCTCTTGGTCTATTTGGTGTCAAGATGTACAGTCGCATGCAACTGTTTTACCAGTTTACAATGTTAAACTCTAATTAACGTTAAAATAATAAAAAAAAATATCGTACCTTTAGTAAAATGTTTAAAATATAATACTAAAACTTTGAAAACGTATTGTCAATTGTAATCAAATTTTATTTTATAAAAATGAATTTTCAAAAAGTTCGTTTGATGTGTGTTGTGTTTGTGTGTATTTTGAGGTGATTGTGAGTGTTGTGTTGTGGGTATGGACGGGTTGACTTTTTATTTTATCTTAATTTAGGTTAGAATAATAAAACTTCTGTTGCCGAAATATAAAATGATTTATTACCTTAAAATTATTGTACTTTCTGAAAATGTTACAAATACCTATTTATTCAATAATATGAACATATACAGTTTGTTTAACGGTTTACTCGCGCAGGCTCGCGAGGTCGCGCGCAAGCTCGAACATACGCGATCCGTAAAGAAAATACCCGAGACCGTGCGGGGATTATTCCTCTCTGTCTGCGCTGACCCTTTACGTGACGGGCAACTCGTTCTAAGCAGCTCGTCTGTACAGGCGCATCTATCTCTTTCTTACTTACCGTAAATGAAACGGAGCGTAGCGATCTATCTGCCAGCGACTAAGTGGTAAGTGCACATTGTGTTGGATAAATAATTACTCATACACATGCACACATTACACACATACACATTATACCGTACATTATTGTAGATTTGTTTATAAGTCATGAATACAGCTTTCCTATGGTGGGTTGAAATTATAGACTAAGTTTATATTTATTTAATTCGAAACAAACAGTCCTCCATAAGACGTCATAGATACTATCTAGAAAATACATAAAGTATTTTGTACTCGCTTGTACCACTGTATGGGGAAATTGAATTCTTTAATATCTTTTTAATTACACACCGACTAAATCTGAAACTTGGCGACTGATTCCGACTAATTGGCGACTAAATATGGGAGAAAACAGATCTTCGCTAGGTGTCCTAGTTTTTGAGATATAAATGTGGCCCTGCTGGGGAGACTCTCTCCAGCAGGGCCACCTATAAACCATTATATCTTTTGAACCAGTGACCGACTGATTCTGATATTTGGCGACTAATTCCGACTAATTGGCGACTAAATATGGGAGAAAACAGATCTTTGGTAGGTGCCCTAGTTTTTGAGATATAAATTTGGCCCTGCTGGGGAGAGTCTCTCCAGCAGGGCCACCTATAAACCCTTATATCTTTTGAACCAGTGACCGACTAATTCTGATATTTGGCGACTAATTTCGACTAATTAGCGACTAATTTTTTGCGTTTTCAAAATTAAAATCCCTGATGGTGGCCCTGCCAGAGTGAGTGACACTAATAATAAGTATTCTTATCTAATATAATACGTTTTATTTCTCCTGATACCAACTTATACACAAATAATATACTCTGGACTAAAATTTCATATTCATCTTAAGTTTTTATTGATTTTACAATCATACGTCGCAACACTAGCTGTCACATATAGCAGACTACGGCGTGTGAGGCACTCCTTTTATACGCGTTTAACATCTACTTTTAAAACAACAAATTTCTCGATATTGGTGGTTTATTTATATTAGTTTCATGCAATACAATATAGACGGAACCTTAAACTTTTAAATTATATAAATAAAAACACACAAAACTAATGATGAAATTGTTTATTTCATAATATGGTGCGACGTGTATTTTGTCATATATTTGTGACGTTGGCGTTGAGGGTAAGATTTCGTTTGTCACGTATATGTGACAATGGCGTTCAAAAGGTTAAGTAAGTACCAACTCGAGTATTATATTATTAAATACCCACTCTTTACCATAATGAATATATTCCTATCAGTTTCTTTTGTTGATCATTTAAGCTATGCTAGCAAATGCAATGCTACACTAAAGCTTACATAGATAATTAGATAAATGTATTAGCTGTGTAACTCCTTACTTATCCTACTTAATACGTTTCTTCCTAACTCCTTACTTACGTTTCGTAAATTAGTCATAGTTGTGAAGAAACCAACGCCAACTACAGTCCGCGCGCGAGCTCCGAGGAATCGGTGGCTGAGGAAGCGGGCGGGTGTGCGCCGCGCCCGACCGTCGCTCCATCCCCCGCACTCTCCCAGTACTAGTGTTGACCTTGACGCGAAAACACGCTTATCGAGTCATTTTTAATTTTGCGATAGTAGGTAGTGTTATTTTCTACTATAAATAGCACTACACTTATAAGTTGTTTTGTGTCACGATTTACTGCGATTACCGCCTTATATGTGCGACTTGAACCCAATAGAGCTCGTATGGGCAAAAGTTAAAAGGCTCGTGAGGGAACACAACATTACTTCAGATTTTTCTCTGACGAGACTGAAGGAGATCACCGAAAAAGCTATCACGCAAGTCACAAAATATTGGTATGGATATGATGAACATGTCTTGGCATTAGAGGAACATTACTGTCAAAGGGATGGCTTAATGGAGAATGTTGTCGACTCGTTTATTATTGAAGTGTGTGAGGACGATAGTATATCAAATTCTTCAAGTACTGATTATTCTGATTGCCACAGTGATCAAATACATACATGATACATTTTTTTTTTATTTCGAATACATAATACCCTCATACAATGATTTCATGATTTACACTCGCGCGGAGGCTCAAGATGTATTAGTATCGACAGTGCAATATCGACTAAATCACAACTAGCTCATTACGTCAACATTCCTTATCATTCCTCGGAGCTCGCGCGCGGACTGTAGTTTATTTTCGAAAATTTTAACTCAAACGTTCATTGGAAAATAGACACTAAGGTATCCATGCAATTTTGCAGGTGAGTGTACATGATTTGTTTTCGAATAAGAAAAACGTGAGCAAGCTACGCAGAAAACATGGCGTGACCAAATGTATCCCTGCTACCTTTCAAGCACATAAATGTACAGAGGCGGACTTAATGCCATACACATTTTCTACCAGTCAACCTTTGGGTGATGCAGAGACAAACAGTAGTCGGTGCAATCATGAAAATTGAGGAATAAATATTATAAATATAATATATATACATAATTAGTAGCTAGTACGAGTAGTAGGTACATAGTTGTGTGGTGCTTAGTAGTACATAGTTTGACCTTGCGATTTATTGATCGCCATTGATAATGGCTTTAATGAGAACTACAGACGTTTAAAATTAAAGGGTAAGTTATTGGGTATTATTAGTATTCGTGGTATAAGTACATTGTCTAGCTTCTCCAGTTAAAATTGTGGCCTTCACAACGTGCCTCTCTATTTCAGTGACTCGCAATCTAGTCCAAAAACGGGTATACCTATCTTTAATTCCAGCTTATGGGATGGCACCCCGGATAGCTCCACGGGGCAGCTCGTACAGTCATCGGATGACATGACTTTAGTCGATGGAGTTGTACGTTGATGTACCGCTAGTTAGTCGTCCAAGATTTTTTTTTATTAATTTTCGCAACAGTGATTTTTTGGTGCTAATCGGCTTGTTGAGACGTCTCGTTAAGTCAAGCTATCGTGGTCGCTAAGTCGTTCAGGTAATAAAGATCGAGCTATGTAACTCGATTTTTATTAGAGCTTTGAGAAATATTAGACTTAGGCTTTCGCGTCATTATTGTAGGTACTGCTTAAAATAATCACAAAATCGGTAGTAATTTTCAAAGTAACAATTAATTAAGAGGAAAACGAATCTATCTTCTTACTACTTACAACACCACCAAAACCTAAAACTATACGTTATTCTTAAACAAAAAAAAAAGACAATTAAACAATCAATCAGTCAATTTTTTTTAAATTGTTTTATAATCTAATGAATACAAAAACTATTCTATTCACATAATACATATACAACCTATGACCTAACTAACTAAAAATACAATCCTATAAGTAAATAAACAAAGAAAACAATGACTGCAATTAAAGCAAAAACGAATCTATATTTCTGCTTAAAATATACTACCTAAAAATTACAATTATGCCTACTGTATGTTAGTAATATATCGCTTCGAATCGAATAAGCTGTAAAAAAACGCGAAATTAATAAAACCGTCAACGACGCCATGGCACGGACTGCACCTCCACGCACGCTCTGCGCGCCGCCCGACTCATAGTAAGTTTGTGTTTATGGCGCTAAGCTCAGTTCAATCTTATCGTGATAACTTTTATTTACATTAAATATCGAAATCGATAGATGTATTAATTGTGATAAGAATTAACTAAGTACTCTAAAATGTGCATTGTAAAAAAAATATCTCAATCAACTCAGCCTATCGCAGTCCACAGCTGGACATAGGCCTCTCCCAGACTGCGCCACAACACCCTGTCCTTCGCCTTCCGCATCCAGTCTACCCCAGCCACCTTCTTTAAGTCGTCTGTCCATCTAGCTGGGGGGCGTCCCACACTACGCTTGCCGATACGCGGTCTCCACTCCAGGACTCGTCTGCTCCACCGGCCATCGGCCCTTCGACAGACATGGCCAGCCCACTGCCACTTCAGTTTGCTTACTCTGCAAGCTATGTCGGTTACTCCGGTTCTTTTCCGGATATTCACACAGGCATTCTGTTTCCCGGATACTGCAAACAAGATGCTTGTGTGAATATTTATATTTAAACACGTACACCACTAAACAGGATCCTACAAAAAACCGTACCTGCAAAAAACGGGATCTTGCCGTGGGAAAGGGCCCTTACGGTCTAGGCAGCGCACGCCAAGATAGCTCTCAGAGGGCAGGAATTTTTCCGACTTACTTGATACTTATCTTTTATATTATGACTAAATCACAAAAAATCTTTATAAATTTAGCCTATGTGTTATTCTGATGTATAAGCTTATATTAGTGTAAAGTTTCATTGCAATCCGTTCAATAATTTTTGCGTGAAAGAGTAACAAACATCCATCCATCCTCACAAACTTTCGGGTTTATAATATTAGAATAGAATACTCTTTATTATATTCCATATAGATAGGAGAAGAATAAGAATAATAAGAATAAGAAAAATAGAAAAACAATAATATAAAAAACATAAGAAAAGAGAATAAGAATATTAGTAGGATAGTAGGAAGTAGGATTTCCCACTGCACTGCGTGGGGACACACCGGCCATTTTTGTATAGATTGACATTTTTAAATTCGTAATATCTTTTGAATGGAATGACAGATTTGTATAATTCAAAAAGTAATCTACAGGGATCATAGACATATAATTATATTGATATGGACTGGAAAAAACCTACGAAAAAAGGGTGTATACCTACAACTCTACTGTCTCATAAAATGGCTGCCATTGCTAGGGTATCAATCAAGGAACATTGGTGTTACTATAACAAGTATCTATACTAAATACGAGTCGTACTAGTTATCACGTTTGCATCATAATATTGTATACTTACTTATAGTCCGTTCTAACTAGGGTTGCCTACTTACAATAACGTATCCTAGTTTATTTTCGATAAAATATACTTTATAATTTTGCATAAAAATACAGTATGTGAAAATACTTTATTTCTAATCTTTTGTTATGCGTAAAAGACTCATATGAACTATTTATCGATAGGTACAGACGCCAGCACATCAAGCTACCCGAAACTGTCAAATTATCGCAATCAATTTTCTTCCCTGAGAATAAAATTCATGCCAAGTGTTTTTTTCGGCACAGAATTAAAAAACACTTTTTAATTGCATCACGTTTACGTATTAAAGTGAAGGAAAACAGCGTGAAGAGATATGTATCCATATGCCCAAGAACAGGTGCTTTCGCATATTATACCTCTGGGTTGGAAGGCCAGAGAGCAGTAGTTTCTGTTAGGTATGCGGACCCTAGTGAAAAACAAGATAATCACTAGGGAGAATGAATAGTATAATTGTGTGTAATTTATATTATTGTGTTAATGAGTAAAAATAAAATAAAACTACATTTTTTACCTTTGTTTATTGGTATGATAATGATTAACAAATATAACGTTCAATTATAACGTTTGTTTAGTAAAATAGGCTTACAAAAGTAATACTTTGCGAATGCGATGCTTTGGGCATCTTTTGTGATTTGTCCAAGGCATTCGATTGTGTTATTCATGAAACCTTAATCAGGAAACTTCGCCACTACGGAATCCGGAACCCTCTCTGGATCTTCTCACTTCTTACTTCAGTGATAGGATTCAGAGAGTTGATGTTAACGGGAAAAGGTCACCCGGATCTGTAGTAAGAATGGGGATCCCCCAGGGCTCAATACTTGGACCATTTTCATTGACTCTTGAAGTAGTTTTTTGTCAGTTGCCTGAAAAAAATTGGTAGTAATATTATGATAAGCAATATACATATGATTTTTTTGCAGGTCTGTTGGTCTAGTGGTCAGTGGCCCTGACCCAAATATCAATACGCAAGGTCGTGGGTTCGATTCCCACCCAGGACAAATGTTTGTGTGATGAGCACGATCATTTGTTCTTTATCTGGGTGTAATTTATCTATAATATGTATGTATTTAGAATCAGTATGTTTATCAGCTGTCTTAGTACTCATAGCACAAGCTCTGCTTAGTTTGGGACTAGATGGCGTTGTGTGAAAGTTGTGGAATATTATTTATTTATCTATTATTATTTTTATATATGTAATTAATATATATCTATTTATTTATTTCAGGCCAAACCGCCAGGCTATTATTAATCAATCATTTTAATACACATTTACCAAAAATACTGTGGGAACAGAGTTATCATGTAATCTCATTACATCAAGTGTTCTATTGAAACAGCTTTCTTCAAAGTGAAGTGAATATTGGTGAATATTGGGCTTTTGGTTAATATTTTCTTCACCAAAAGCCTCTAACCACTGTTTCTTTAGTCCTTCCTTTTTAGGAAACCTATAAAAAGTGCAAGTATTTTTATCAATAAATAATTTTAGTTACAGCTATATATTAGCATATGCAACTAAAATCAATAGGAAACGTCAGAAGCTATGTGCACGGTTCTAGATGGTGGTTTCTATGGAGAAGAGTCGGCAAGAAACTCCACGGTTACTCAAAATAATTGACTTTTACAATGTTAATAGGTAGGGGAGGACAATGTAGGCCTGTCAACAAGTACCAGGTACTTAACAAAATAGAAGACATTGTAAAAGCCAATTGTTTTTAAAAGAGTAACCGTAGAGTTTCTCGCTGGTTCTTCTGCATAGGAAACCACCATTTGGAAACGTACATCTAGCTTCTGACGTTTCATAAGTGCCCATGTTTATGTGAAAGAAAATATTTTGATTTTGGTGCTGTGAACCACGGGCCGGACCTAGCAAAGTCAATCGGAGCTAATAAGACGCAGGATTATTTATGTTAACATAGCAGAATGTATCGATATCGTTCCGGCGGAGGAACTAGTTCCGGAGACTATTAGGCAACGGTACAACACTATTCTATTACGACATTATTATTGTAAACAAACGAATGAATGAACAAATAATAAAAAGGTCTGTTATACGGAAATTCACCCAAATATCAATATTTTAGCCATAAATTTATGATCGCGTTACAATTATATCATCGAATGTCTATTATTGTATGTATGATTGCATAAAAACCGGCTACTAACCTGTGCAAAGAAAGTTGAGGTTGATTTTCATTCTTCCTTGCACCACACTTCACAATACAACACACAGGCATGTTGAATTGCTATTTTCCAACATTTACATGCAGTTTTAAAGGTAAAGTCCTCGTAATTTTCTCGCAAATCTCAATAATACAAAAAATAAACAAGCATTTGACAGCTGAACTACCACGAAACTTGGCGACAAAGATGGCTGCTCTGGCACCTACCTACAACCGTGACTACGTCACGACAAAATGTTGCCATAATGAGCAACTACTTAAAATATTGTTGTCTCTTTTATCAAATACGATTATCCTATTGGAAAGAATGAGACAAAACGATATTTCACATTCTGAATCATATTTCACTCATATTTGTATAAGCAAATGTATGTATAAATTAACAGGGCATCTCCTGTTATATCCCATCTCAATGACAGGGATTGAAACAGTCTTGAATACGAAATGATTTATTTGGATAAGGCACGGACTAGAAAAAAAAGAAGGACTCCGCGCCACGCGTATCGAAAGTGAAGCACCGTACCGATCTATGTGTGCGTGATTTGAGGGCCACCAGATGAATGAAAATTTCCCCATGTTTTAAATATTTGGACAGTGTATTCATTTATTACAATAAAGCGATATAAGAAGTCCACTTAACTGAAATTACAAAAATATACTAGTGAAAACTCAAAATTAAGTGTTTATTTTGTATGGATGACTAGAAAAACGCTGCTGTAGAATACGTATTCAAATTCAAATTCAAAATTCAATTGATTGTCTTGAATTACCTATTAGGAAGATAGGGGGATGGGTATTAAAGCTTACTTGTCTAAAACACACAAGGTGTATTTTACCTATAATAAGAAAACTATTTAATGTTATGTAGAAAATAAAACTGAAATATTTATTCAAATGATTTAACCCTTTAACCGCCCGACTTCATATCAGTTGGCGTGCACCCAGCGCCCGGCACAGTGAATCGAAAAATAAATACCTACAACAAAGAGGGATGTGCAATACTTAACTTTTCGATGTCGATATTTCGTTTTAATAACGACATTTGCATTTGAATTGAAATTTGCAATTCAACACGCTTTTATTTATAAAATCGGGACTGTGATAAAAACGGGAAGATTTAATAATTAAGGTGTAAAGTTTTAGTGTTAAAAATATATACTTAGGTACGATATGGAATTATTTTGTCGTAGACGAAGAAGCTTAATTATCGTTAAAGGTTACAATGAACTTATAAAGTGTTATATTTCTTTTTAGAGTTAATTTATTTTTAACTTTTTAGTTCATTTTACTAACAAATAATAAAAGCTTGTTTTTAAAAAATGCTTTTTTTTTCTTTAATTTTATTTTTAACTTTTTAGTATTTTTAATTCGAGATTTACTAAGAGGTAGTTCGTAGCGCGTAGCAGCGATTTTCCTTTATTTATTTAATTCTGTTACTTTTTAGCCTGGCCAAGTGTTCTTCTTGTAATTCATTTTTCCTTCTCTCATGTGTATGTATTCTATCGATATCTTGCCTACGCATGCTTTGTTACCTTCTCTCTTGTGTGTGTATTCTATTGATATCTTGCCTATTTGTGCGTTGTTCTAAAGATTCGTTTTTCCTTCTCTCTTGTGTATGCATTCTTTCAATATCTTGCCTATTAGTACGTTGTTCTAAAGATTCGTTTTTCTTTCTCTCTTGTGTATGTATTCTATCGGTTTCTTGCCTATTTGTGCGTTGTTCTAACGATTCGTTTTCTCTATATAGCTACTGCTAAACTTATTTTTTCTAACCGTTGCCGCTTGTGGACATCGCTTTCATTAGCAATCTTCTCCTGTCGCTTCAATTTCGCCTTCTCTAAACGTCGTTTTCTTTGTGTAGTAGTTTCTTTTTTGTTTATGTTGTTCCCACGAGTATAGGACAAAAACGATGGACCGTTTTTGCCCTATTTAGGGGTTGGGTTTTATTTTGGGGTTGCGTCGTTTAATTACGGAGTTCCTATGGCCACCTTACAGCTCCATCATCAGACCCTGGTTACCATGTAGTATCAAAGTACTCGTCAAGACGAATTAAACGAGCCCAAACTCGATGGGGTTGCGTCGTTTAATTACGGAGTTCCTATAGCCACCTTCCAGCTCCATAATCAGACCCTGGTTACCATGTAGTATCAAAATACTCGTCAAGACGAATTAAACGAGCCCAAACTCGATGGGGTTGCATCGTTTAATTACGGAGTTCCTATAGCCACCTTCCAGCTCCATCATCAGACCCTAGTTACCATGTAGTATCAAAGTGCTCGTCAAGACGAATTAAACGAGCCCAAACTCGATGGGGTTGCATCGTTTAATTACGGAGTTCCTATAGCCACCTTCCAGCTCCATCATCAGACCCTGGTTACCATGTAGTATCAAAGTACTCGTCAAGATGAATTAAACGAGCCCAAACTCGATGGGGTTGCGTCGTTTAATTACGGATTTCCTATAGCTACCTTCCAGCTCCATCATCAGACCCTGGTTACCATGTAGTATCAAAGCACTCGTCAAGAAGAATCAAACGAGCCCAAACTCGATGGGGTTGAGTCGTTTAATTACGGAGTTCCTATGGCCACCTTCCAGCTCCATCATCAGACCCTGGTTACCATGTAGTATCAAAGTACTCGTCAAGACGAATTAAACGAGCCCAAACTCGATGGGGTTGCGTCGTTTAATTACCGAGTTCCTATAGCCACCTTCCAGCTCCATCATCAGACCCTGGTTACCATGTAGTATCAAAGTACTCGTCAAGAAGAATCAAACGAGCCCAAACTCGATGGGGATGCGTCGTTTAATTACGGAGTTCCTATGGCCACCTTCCAGCTCCATCATCAGATCCTAATTACCATATAGTATCAAAGTACTCGTCAAGAAGAATCAAACGAGCCCAAACTCGATGGGGTTGCGTCGTTTAATTACGGAGTTCCTATAGCCACCTTCCAGCTCCATCATCAGACCCTGGTTACCATGTGGTATCAAAGTACTCGTCAAGACGAATTAAACGAGCCCAAACTCGATGGGGTTGCATCGTTTAATTACGGAGTTCCTATGGCCACCTTCCAGCTCCATCATCAGATCAGCTCTATGTCATAATAATATTGCATTGTCATCCGATTTATGCGTGCATGCAAAATTTCAGCTCAATCGGACACCGGGAAATGGATAAAATTTAACTTGCAAGATATGATTACAGACAGACAGACAGACAGACAGACAGACAACGGGACAGGTGAAACTAAACAAAACCTTGTAAAAATAAAAAAATTACTTGGACGACGTCAATAACAGTTTACCTATTGACTTAGATGGTAACGATATTCGAACGATACATCAATGTCAAACTCTTCGTCTGATAAAAATTCTTCATTTTCATCGCCTTCTAGAATTCGTATTAACTCTCCAGTAGTCGTCATGATAAATTTCTGTCATGTACATTTATCGACATACGAACGTAAAACTACATTCACAAGCACAACACTGATGGAAAATTCCAGAAGTCGGCACTCGTTTATGACGTAAGAAGCGGTCGTATTTATCCGACCCTGGCGCTGGGCGTCCTAACAAAGTAAGTTTCGGAACATGTAGGGTAGGGATGGGAACCATCAATTCAGTCGCTGACATTTCACAAGTAAATACTCACAAATATTTGTAAAAAAATGTTTTATTAGCAAATATTTCTAGTTATACTGACTAATTAACTTTAAAACAAATATTGCTGTATTTGTTTTAAAGTTAATTAGTCAGTATAACGAGAAATATTTTGATTTATGTTTATTTTTGTATCGGAAATCTTGGCATATGTCCCGTCCCTCGTGTCGGATTTTTCCGTCATGGGCGTTGGACATCAATACAATTTGCTAAAAATAATATTAGTAATTCATCTAACTTTGGACATTATTTTTAGGACTTCTTATTATGAAACTAAAGTGTATTAAATTGTAAATGATTGCTTAATTAACTCTATTCACCGAATATAAACATATTTTTGATAGAATACAACGTAATTAAATAAAAAAGCAGATTAAACGAGCTGTGGTTTTTGGTCGGATATATACGACTCTGGCGAAATGGCCCCGAAAATTTTTGTCGGATTAATCCGACGTAGGCGGTTAAAAGGTTAATCAGAATCTTCACAACACATACAAACACTCACTAACCCGCACTGCATTCTTTATCGATCCAAGAAACATTACAAAAGCATGACGCTAATCCGTTCCAATCTAAGAACCCTCGCCAATTGATGATATGTATCAAAATGTATACAGCATATCACGCTTGTTTTCGACGGAACCCAATGGTCTTCACATCTGTAGTTTCTTATTATTATAATCCAATCATTGTTCCATGAATGATTTGCTGTAGGAAATCTATAAAAATAATCATAGTCAATACTTGCAAAAAGTGACAAAAAACACAAAAAAAAAATTACCCAATCTCTCGGGACACTTGCCCATTTATTTTCTGACAACACTTATAAGTCTGTTGAGGTTTTGTGTTCCATTATTAATGATTTTAAAATGTCAAAAATACAATAAATCAACAAGTAAAATTGTGCCTTAACTGTGATATGTTATTCCTTGACAGTTTTTCTGGGATGTAGAATTATTTTTACAGGTTTTCAAAACACAAGATGGCATTATTTTATTTTATTACTTCACGTAAATAGTATCTACAAAGACGCCGTCTTGTCGCGTAATGGCGGCCGGCCGGCATTCTATGATGTAAATGTGTGCGTGAAGCACGTTTGTACAAACGGTCCGGCATACTTACTGTGCTTCACTTTCGATATGCGTGGCGCGGAGTCATAAGGATTAATACAAAGGTTTGGATAACATGGTCTGATTTTGGTCGGCATAATATGTATCAACTTTTAATATGTAAAAAAGTAGTTTTAGTGACATAACTACAATAGTTGGACATATGGTACAGCAGTTTTTTGTAGATATTGATATGTTCTTTAATATTGTAGAACATTTTTTGTTCTATTATCAATAGTTTCCACAGCGCATGCGATGAAACACATTTTATAGCTAATTTTTTTACACCTTGAGTTACATTATTGTTGTTTTAGTAGGGACCCCTATTTTTTTCTAGTAATAAATATAGCCTATGTTACTCAGGGATGGTGTAGCATTCCAATTGCGAAAAAAAAATTTGAAATCGGTCCAGTAGTTTTTGAGTTTATTCGTTGCAAACATACATATATACAAAAATACAAATCTTTCCTCTTTATAATATTAGTGTAGAAGTGTAGATGTGCCTACAGCGCAAATGGTCAATTCTTCAGCGGTCAATATTGGAAATGCGGTAACATTATTCTGCTCAACGGTTATATTTTCGAAATTGGCTCACTTTCGTCGACATAATCTGCTTAGTTATTGGCAACATTCAGTCGATCTCTAGCTATGTTTATAAAATCGCTTGGGGACTGTCTATTATATCGATATGAAAGGCTTTCGTCAAAGCCGCAGCGATTTTAAGGTCTGCGGAAAAGTGGCTCATGGCTAGATTGCAATATTCATGACGAACAAAAATCTTAAAATCACGTTTCAGCCTCCCATTTACTACCTCAACAGGCTACGGGCAAATGGTGCACATTCTTGATTTATTCACCTGGATTGTACCTACTCATCAACAACATGGTTGTTTTTTTAGATCACGAGTTACACAATAAAGAGATAAAAATAGCATGAATAAAGAGTATTTTATTCTATTCTATTCTAACGTGTGCCTTCTGATTCTTTTCACAGAACGGTTACATAGTAAACATACTCTGTGGTGTGGTCAATACATTGTTCAGAACACTTAGCACTTCGAAAATAAACTCAACAAAATGTAGCACTACGATAGTCCAAACGAGAAGCCAGGTCAACTGGTGACGCAGATACAAACGCCCAAGTGAAGCCGAGTAGGTACTTAAAGATATTGAAATGAAACAAAAATACGCTCAGTACACAACGGATCAAGGCTGACGTTAGGGCTCTTTGCCACGGCAAGATCCCGTTTTTTGCAGGATCCCGTTTATTAGTGTACGTGTTTAAATATACATATTCACACAAGCATCCGGTTTGCAGTATCCGGCAAACAGGATGCTTGTGTGAATATACAACATTATTTTTAGTATATGGCAAACCCGAAACACGTGTCTAGTATTTTTATGTAAAGAATCTATGTAGAAAATTTCAAAACTGTATCATGAAAAATCACGAAGATTATTACTAGTTTTGTGAAAAGGACAATCACTAAGCACTAATTGGGTGATGTCCTTTCCAAAATACTAGGTGTAGTTCTTAGTTTATTATTTTTATTTTTTGTTTTTATTTTATTTTTTATTTTTTTACTAACACTAGTAATAAGCTAAAGAAGTTTGTTTTACTAACACGCTGGATCACTGTAGTCCGAAAATAAAGAATTATTATTATTATTATTATTATTATAAGCTTGTTATGTTACCTGATTGTCCGTACAAAAAGTTAGTTGCCACTTAACACGCGCCGCCGGCCGACCGGCCGCGCGGACGCCGCTGACGCGATGGCGCGTAGTCACATAGCGATGTCTTTGATGTGCAAAGATCAACAAATTACAGAGGAGAAAATGTTAAAAGAATAATTATGAAATCAGAAATCTCACTGAATTCAATCAGAAGTTCATTTGAATTGTTAGGAAATTGTAGGTACTTATGCGTTATTGTAGGTACTTATGCGTTATTGTAGGTACTTATGCGTTATTGTAGGTACTTATGCGTTATTACAAACTGTTTTCATTTACTAGCTTTTAAATAAGATTTAACGAGTTTCTTAGATTAAATTAATTTAATTATCCACTTCAAATTGATTACCCTTACTTACTAAATGAAGGATACAATTATTGCAAAAAACGAGCGCGCGTCGTGTGACTCTAATTACATTGACATAAAGTTCAAATTCAATTGATTCACGCGCCCTAGTTGTTTCAAACTGTACACGCGATGTTTGTTTTATCAATGATATCATCAATTGTCATCTGTGTTTGTACAAACCTACTTACAGAAATATAATCATTTATGATTTAGCCTCGCGGATGTTTTGGTGGGTACCTACTAGTACATTATTTTAAGTATCATCAATAATTTTCGCAGCGCACGCCAAATAATGACTTATACTGCCAAAGTGTGGGGTCGGGGGACCTCCGGCAGCAAAATGAAAATCTAAGACGACGGCTGTGAAAATTTTCAATTGAGAAAATAAATTAAAATTTTCGTAACCGCCATCTTAAATTTTCATTTTGACCTCACTATTGGCTTCAGCACTCTCGAAAACCATGATAACGACACCCATGAGAAAAAATTAATTTCCGCAACCGCTATCTTGCATGTTCATTTTGACCTTACTATTCGCTTCAGCACTTTCAGAAAACCATAAAAAATCCAACCATGACGAAAAATGTTGCAGCCGACATCATGGAATTTCGCAAACTACGTTAAAAAACTTCGTTCCAAAAAAATAAAATAAAGCCCACGTTACTCGCTGATAATATGGCGCCAATTCTCTTGTTCACTAACTAAACTAAATCTAAGTTCAGTGCATCTGTTTCTTTCTATTTCATTAACAAAAGGACAAAAGATAAATATTAGTTTAGTCGTGTAAAATTAAGATACTCCATAGACAAGTTTAGACGTGATTAAAAAATTGGCTACTAAAAATACGTCAATTTACGTCAGGTGCTGACTAATTACCTACTGAACTATTACATATTGTGTAGTACAGTAGTTCAACTATAAGACTACAGACACGAACTCAGCGGGCGCGAGGGGTGGGCCGCGGGGGGGCGGCAGCGGCGGCGCGGCAACGCAGACCCGGTCTCGAAGCCAGCGGGCAGATTCCGCGGCGCTAGTGGCGTAGTGTTGTGTTATGAGAAATGAGTGTCTTGGTTCGCGAACGAAATGTCTAAACAGCGACGGTAACATCTTTTTGATACAACATTTTGAAATGTTGATCGTTAAAAAAGCAAAAAATAAAATGCATAACACTACGTCAATGCCGACGCGCGGGCACCGCTAGACTGGTGCGCATCGCTCGTGCGCCGCTCCCCGCGCCGCTGCCTTCGAGGCCAGTTCCATATGTCCATGCATTGAAACGCGCCGCTCCCCGCGCCGCTCCCCGCGCCGCCGCGCACCCGCCAACTTGTTGTCCGTAGCCTTAGATATTGTGTAGTACAGTAGTTCAACTATTACATATTGTGTAGTACAGCAGTTCAACTATTACATATTGTGTAGTACAGCAGTTCAACTATTACATATTGTGTAGTACAGTAGTTCAACTATTACATATTGTGTAGTACAGCAGTTCAACTATTACATATTGTGTAGTACAGCAGTTCAACTATTACATATTGTGTAGTACAGCAGTTCAACTATTACATATTGTGTAGTACAGCAGTTCAACTATTACATATTGTGTAGTACAGCAGTTCAACTATTACATATTGTGTAGTACAGCAGCAGTTCAACTATTACATGTTGTGTAGTACAGCAGTTCAACTATTACATAATGTGTAGTACAGCAGTTCAACTATTACATATTGTGTAGTACAGCAGTTCAACTATTACATATTGTGTAGTACAGCAGTTCAACTATTACATATTGTGTAGTACAGCAGTTCAACTATTACATATTGTGTAGTACAGCAGTTCAACTATTACATATTGTGTAGTACAGCAGTTCAACTATTACATATTGTGTAGTACAGCAGTTCAACTATTACATATTGTGTAGTACAGCAGTTCAACTATTACATATTGTGTAGTACAGCAGCAGTTCAACTATTACATGTTGTGTAGTACAGCAGTTCAACTATTACAAACTTTTGATGCTGATAGAAAGTGGAGGGCGGTTTTAGGAACATAACATTCTAGGTAGATTTAACCCTTTGCACTCCAGCCTAGTAATGCATAGAGGCTACCAGCAACTCCAGCACTATATTAGTACAGCAAAACAACCATGTCGCCGCTACGGCGACAGCGGATTTACTGTTAGCTTTTTAATGTCGTAAATACGGCGACAACGGAGTGCAAAGGGTTAAAACATCATTATTAGTCATTCCACGGCACTAGTGACGTGTAACTTCGAATACTCGTAGTCAATATGATAGAATAGAAGTACATGAATGTCACTTTCAGTCGGACAGGCACCGCCGCCGCATTGCCGCCGTGTGACTCGACTGCAGTACCGGAATGGCCGTCCTATCTCTCTCATACAAAAATCTCGTACGGGAACCCGCACTTAGTATCTGTACTTGGTGGAGTAGTCCTTGGGCGAGACGACGAGACCGCGGCCCTTGCGCGCGCCGCGGTACACGGTCTCGATGATGTCGATCATCTCCTGCTTGTCCTCCAGCGGCCAGTTGATCTTGTTGTTATTGCCAGTGCCCAGGTCGATCATGATGTGCTTGTTGCGGAAGAAGAACATCACGGTGCACGGGTCGTACAGCTCGTACCTGCGGGGACGGCCCGTGTTAGTTGAGTATGCAGCCTGACAACATTAGGGCCAGGTCGATAGCTTATCACATAAATGCGTTTCTTCTAACGGATATACACTACCGGTCAAAAGTTTTTGCCCACCCCATAATCCATTCATAAAATTTCAAAGTAGTACACTTTAGCAAATTTCTCTTTCATATTGTCAAGCGAAAGTCAAAACGGTGTTTTACAAACCAAAAATAATAAAGTCCGTTATTTGTTTACTTTATACGAGCGCATGTTTATAACAATACAACTGCGACAACTTAAAACTTGCAAGTACCGGCCGATTTGTTTATTATTCTTTAACTGTGAATTATTTCTTCGGTGTTTATGATTTTAGTTTAGTCCCAGTTAGCCCTGTGAGACGCAAGAACGTGCTGTGATTTATACTTTTTGGACAAAGACATCTTTTTGTGAAGTTCGTCTACGAGCTGTTTTCGTTCTCGCAAATTCAGACTTGTAAGTTTTAAAATGGATAAAACCAAGGAACTATCGGTTGAAACTCATGCATTAATCGCAAGTCTTCATAGTCTAGGCAAAGGTAACCGTACCATTGCCGCCGAATAAAAAATACCTCGACGTACCGTGGACTACAATGTGAAAAAATATGCATCCACCGAGAGCTTTGGCGATAGAAAACGTTCAGGGCGGCCTCGAAAAACCACAACCGCTGAAGATAAACGTATTGTATTGATCAGTAAACGTGATCGACGACTCACGGGCCCAGAGATAGCAGCTCAGATCAATGAATCTAGGGATCTGCCTTTGAGTACTTCTACAGTGAAAAGAAGATTGAGAGAAGCTGACCTTTTTGGAAGGGTGGCAGTGAAAAACCTCTTTTAAGACGTCAAAATAAAACTAAGAGGTTGCAGTGGGCTAAAGAACATAAAAATTGGACGCTTGAAGACTGGGAAAGAGTTTTATGGAGTGATGAGTCAAAGTTTGAGGTTTTTGGGTCTAAGAGAAGAGTGTTTGTGCGCAGGTCAAAGGAAGAACGTATGTTAGATCCATGTGTAATCTCGACTGTAAAACACGGCGGAGGCTCTGTGATGGTTTGGGGATGTTTTGGAGGTAAGGCGACTGGAGACCTGGTAAAAATTGAAGGGATTTTGAAGAAAGAAGGCTATATCCTCGAAGCTGTGCAAAGAGTAATTGAAAGAATTGGAAATGAAGAATGTACTCAAAGTAATGATTTGGCCGTCACATTCACCCAACCTCAACCCAATTGAGTTGTTGTGGGACAAATTGGACATGGAAGTCAGAAAGCAGTGTCCTACTTCCACTTCACATCTTTGGAATATCCTGAGAAATTAATGGAACCAAATAGACGACGATTATTTGTCGAAGTTGTTACGGAGAATGCCAAAATTGTGCACCGAAATAATAAAAGCAAAAGGGGGTTACATCCATGAATCAAAAATTTAAATATGTAACAATTACAGACTGTAATTTTATTATCACTAGTCACTACATTCTTATCTATAAATCGTCGTTGCGACTTTAAGACCTCTTATGTATCACTTTTGGCAAAATCACTTTTTTACGCCAGCCGATACTACATTTTGAAGCTCTATCGAATGCAAAAACTCTCATGTTTATACGACGTTTAAATTTTAATTTATTTACCAATTTCAAGATGTCCAAAAAAGTAGGTGCTTAAAATATGTAATGTGTCAATGTACACATACGAGTGTTTAGTTGTATGTCATACTCGTCGTCTTTATACAATTATTGGAACAGAATATCTTATGTGTATCAGCACCCTAATTGCGGAACACACTATCACTCTCAATTCGAATCATTTTGAAGCACGTTTCTACTCCATTGCTCCACAAGTTTGAAAAATTTGTCTGCTCAACAACATAAATAACGCAATGAATGTTTTAGAACTGTCAACATGTAAAAGTTTATGTTGAATCGACTTTTCAATTTCAACTCCAAATGCATCAGCTTTTTAAGGAGTGGTGTATTGAAAACCACTATAAAGCTGCCTCTAGAAAGACATTTTCGAAGGTACTGACTAAAGAAAATATCAGCATTTACCATCCTCGCAAAGGCCAGTGCGAAACGTGTTGTAGTTATAAAACCGGTAACATTTCCAAAGAAGAATATAATGATAGCCATATTGCGAAGAAACTTGAAGCCCGTGAAGCTAAAAAGAATGCCGTAGGCATTTAGTGCAAACGAAAAGGTCGTGGTTATAAAAGCGAACGTTTTGCATGCACCAAAGCTATTGGCTAGTGCACTGTACTACAAATTAAAATTACAATGCCATAACTTTACGGTTTATAACGTGCCATCCAAAGATGTGACAATTTACTTTTGGCATGAAGCAGATGGTATCACATCTTGTTTAATAGACTACTGTCAAAACCTGCCACTTTCAACAGAACGCGTTATCATTATTTCTGATGGATGCGGGCACCAAAACCGGAACCGAATATTGTCAAGTGCCCTAAGCGAGTTGGCGCAAAGTAAGAAAATTTGTATCAAACAACTTAACCTGGACAGGGGCACACTATGGTGGAGGTGGAGTGTTCACTCCACTATTGAGCAATACATAAAACCACCAATATTCGCTCCCAGTGATTACATCACCCGGATGAGGCAAGCTCGACCACAAAAGCCTTATGATATCAAATCCATTCACCATGATTTCTTTCTCAATTTCGAAGTGATGGAATCAAACCTAAAATCCATACGGCCTGACAAAAAAAGGAAAATCATGCTCTGGTGGACATTAGGGCTCTTAAATATTTATCCGATGGATCCATATTTTATAGATTAAGTTGTACAGAACTCCATTAAAAATTACTGAGAGCAAGTTTAAACATTTACAGAAACTGAAAATGATAATAGATCCGGATTACCATCCGTTTTACAATGCATTACAATATAATCCGGGTACTTAATGCATAATTATCAGTGTTGCCAGTCGGGTCATGTCAAAAATTACCTGAAATATAAAAAAATGTAACCTTTTTGTATAAAAAATAACCTTTCATATTAATTTTTGGACTGGAAAGGTAGGTATTGTAAGTTGATAGAATAGAATAGTGTCATATTTTTGTCTAATAATTAGTAATAGATCTGTAATTATTACAGTAGGTTTATCTCATGGCAGAATCGATCGATGGAAATTGGCGGCAAAAATAGTTTAGACTACTAAAATCGACCAATTATTCAATTAATCAAATTCCGATTCGTTATTATTGCAATATTGTCGACATTAATGATAATAATGCTTTTAATTGCATGCAATCAAAATATATTACAACAATCATATTTAATTACATCCAAACTAATATTATAAATGCGAAAGTAACTCTGTCTGTCCGTCTGTCTGTCTTTGCTTCACGCCTAAACTACTGAACCGATTTGTGTGAAATTTGGTACAGACATAGTTTGGAACTTGAGAAAGGACATAGGATAGTTTTTATTACAAAAAATAAAATAAAAAATAAAATTTATTCCGGACATACAGCGCCATCTATTTGTCAAGAGTCGGCATCAATTCAGTACTGAAAATTCATAGGAAAAATGTAAATAAATAGTAAAAAGGTATGAAAAATATAATATAATACAACTTTTAGTACATAGAAAATGCTCTAACGGAGTATAGATAATTCTATTAGTACTATATGTCGAGTTGGTGATCGCGCAATGGTGTCGATCGTTACACGAGTTCGGTTCATGTTGTTTTAATTCATGTGGGAATTTTTAATTTTTAAATTTTTAATTCATTCATTCATTTTAATTCATTTCCATTTTTAATTCATTCTTTAACTATGTGGGTAAAACCAAAAATCTGCCGGAAGTCACTATTCCACGCGAACGAAGTCGCGGGCAAAAGCTAGTAAGTTTATAAATACAACGTGTAACGTTAAATGCGCAAAACCTCAGACACCCCAACTGATTTTTAATTCAATTGACCTATTTCAGAAAGAAAATAAGTCATTAAAAACAATTAAAAGGTTTTATGTGCTGTTTTAGTTTACTGGCCATTCTGATCGTTTCTTGTGTCTGCGACGACGCTTTACCGAGGGAGGAGTCGTCACCACCAGGCTGCTGCGCCGCGCTGACATTGGCTTGCTTGACCTATTAATAAATAGACACGGCAACGTTTTTAATGAAGATTTTTTGAAAAAAGTGACCTATATTAAAAAGTGGTTCAATTAATTCTGCTCGTTATTCTGATCACACAATTTTCAGGTTTTGCGCATTTAACGTTACACGTTGTATACAGTCTACAGACTGACTATTGTATATTCTGAAATATACAAGTACGATATTGTCAAAAATTATACGCGAATTCATAGCCCCTAATCTTTCATACGAAGGAGCTTGTAAATTTAATAAATACACTACCATTTTATGTGAAATCTTTTAATATACCTATGTCACTTCTTGTTTTACTACTCCATTTACGACGGTACTAATTATCATATTGATAGCGTGTCTTTCCCTTCCATTAATTAATTAAGACATCGGATCACGTCATATTTTAATTTTAAATGAAAAATTATCCATTCGATATTGGAAATCGGTAATATAATTCTACATTACCATATTATTTTTGACATTCGATTCACTTTCGCTTTTTGTTCAATATATGGTTGGAGAGAGCCAACTTGAAGAAAAAAAATAAGTGCCCTAGTTATTGGCAAAGTGCTCATACCCCTAAGAATATGATTGTTTATAAAGGTCTGTAGTTTTAGTTCTACTACCTACTGCTAAAGAAGCTTACCAACATGAAAAATTCTAAAACGAGCGTTCCGTTTCAAGTTGCTTTTATGCAAAAAATTAAAAAAAATATTCTACAAATTCCGAAAAATCACCTAAAGTAACCTTTTCATTAGTGTAACCTAAAAGTAACCAATGCAGTTCAAAAATCACCTAAAAGGTTACAAAAGTAACCTTCTGGCAACACTGATAATTATATAGTTACCACAGAAAATAATGATACTTTGATTGTAACTTTTTTTTAATTCTAACTTTTGATTCAACTGTTACTTATCTTGATTATATCCTAACTAGTGTATTCTGAGAAATACATATATTTTTTTCAATCAAATTAATAGTTTTTTATTTGAATGATTATAGGCATTTTAGTTCAAAAGCTCTGATGTGATACATAAAACGCAACCAAAATCTCTTATGTGTCAATTGAAATCATTTTAGTTTTTTTACTATGATACTACTTTTCATTTCAACTAACAGTGGCAAAGTAAAAAGCACGAAAATCCTGTGGCCGATACCTATATTTTTTGTTGTAGTTGGTTTCATTATATTTTTTTCAGTAGACGGTTTTTATCGATTTTCTCATAAAATTTATTTTTACACATAAGAGGTCTTAAAGTCGCAACGACAAAATGTTCTTTAAAATATAAATATCAAAATCAATCGTTTTTATTTGTTGTGTATCACACAAACTATAGGCTGGGCAAAAACTTTTGACCGGTAGTGCGGGTTTAGGGGCGTGCGCCCCCGCCATGTATAGTATTGTCGGGAAGTGTACGATTGCGCAGCACCGGCGGTGTTATTGGAAGTAACATTTTCAGCCATTCAATCAAACAGCTAGGCAAATTACTTCGACCTCTAACGTTTAACTACTTGTTTAGTCCAGACATTTAAATTGGCGATTGATTGATTGGTGACTTAAAGCGGCAGGTTCTTTTTTATATAATCATTAACAAGTTCGTCAAGTTCGTCATTCGGGTGATTATGATTTCCTTTTGTGTCTGTTTTTAATAGCTGTAAGTCCTCCATGTACTAAAATAAATAAATAAATAAAAACGAGCTGTAAGCTAAACAAAAATGAGTCGTAGCAAATATTTAAATGCGTATGTAAGTAAATAATATTAGCAGTAAAATGACTTACGGCCAGTTAACAAATCGGAAATAGTTGATAAGAAATCTAACTTGGAAGTAGCGCTCAGCGGCTTCTACGACGGCACCGCTCGCTGCGGGCGCTCGGCTCGCGCGCGTGGCCTGGCTTACTTACTGCGATCTATTCGGCTCGCGCAGGGTTGATCAAAGTTCCAACCTAACCTATGAACTGCCGAACTATTTCCCTAACTGCCCCTTCCAACATTTTTACTGGTCAATCATTTATTACACTACTTGAGTATTTGTTATAATGAGTCACAACAACCACCAAAAACTAAAATGACTGCCCGTAATACTGATCAAAATAACCTCCCTAACAGTTGTTAAAATGATTATTCACCCTATTAATGGCCTCAGCCAGCCAGTTCATTAAATGTTGTATTAGACGCATTGGCTGAATATCATTCAGGCCGCTAAATATTGGCTATTTAGTGCGAAGTGTGGAGCTGCTTATTTATTATTATTTTAAAACAAGGCAGAAATGCTGCCGGTATTTTATTTTGATGGCTCGGTACCGGGTCGCCACCCACCAAATGGGAAACGCTGGTCTAGTTCCTCATTCCCCGACTTCATGTAAAAAAATAACAGTTTTCTTAAACTTGTAATTTTTTTGACAGCATTCATATCTTGTAAGTTACTGACAACATGTAGGTACTAAATAGCACATTATTAATGGGAAAAGTATGTACGAATTTTTTCACTGAGTCCAAATGATATTCAATTCTGAAAAGGATATGCGCAATGATGCTATTGTGCACAACTACATTTAATTTCAAAGAGATCTTCAGGAAAAAACATATGTACTTTCTAACTTTTTATACTTTTTTTTTACTGTATCCTTTCTTTTGTTAAATTACTTAAACATTGACTGACTGTGCCTAGAATTTGTTTATAGTAATGCAGTTTTTATATTGCTAGTTTATTAGTAACAAATTCATACCTTTATAAGAGTGGAACTCTGTGCTGGGCTCGTGAGTGTTCCAATAGCGGTGTAGTGGTACTGGTCTGGTGTAGAGTCTCAACGTTCATTTGGTTACATTAGACAAGCATGTGCCATTCTCAACGTCCATTTGGTCACATTAGACAAGCATGTGCCATTCTCAACGTCCATTTGGTCACATTAGACAAGCATGTGCCATTCTCAATGTACATTTGGTCACATTAGACATACATGTGCCATTTTCAACGTCCATTTGGTCACATTAAACAAGCATGTGCCATTCTCAACGTCCAATTGGTCACATTAGACAAGCATGTGCCATTCTCAACGTCCATTTCGTCACATTAGACAAGAATGTGCCATTCTCAACGTCCATTTGGTCACATTAGACAAGCATGTGCCATTCTCAACGTCCATTTGGTCACATTAGACAAGCATGTGCCATTTTCAACGTCCATTTGGTCACATTAGACAAGCATGTGCCATTCTCAACTACATCACTGCTTACCATTCACCATAAAGTAAGAATAATAATAATAATAATATTCCACAACTTTCACACAACGCCACCTAGTCGCAAACTAAGCAGAGCTTGTGCTATGAGTACTAGACAACTGATAAACATACATATACAGCGTGTAACGGAAAGGGGGTATCAACCCTGAAGGAGGTGAATGTGCTCATGAAACTCAACAACTTTCCCCAAAGAACATAGGTCGAAATATGAAAAAAAAAATTGGCCCCCCCCTTACAAAACTGACTACCAGCTGATTGATTTACTATGGGAGGGCCAAATATGAGTAGACCCTTCGATGTCGTTATAACAGATTTTGACTGTATTTCCATTGTACAGACACTACTTTTCTACAATTTTATTATATGTATAGATAAATAAGAAGGGGTCAACATAAAAAATAACTTACATTTTGTTAAAATCTGGCACTTCAGTGATGTCCACCAGGTAGATGACCGCAAAGTTCTTAACTTTCTCTGCGATGCTGTACAACACCTCATCCATCTTCATGCAGGTGGGGTCCCAGTCGTGACCGAACCTGATCACCTGCCGACACACAACATCACTATTACATTGATTCCATGCTATATTACATAATATTACCGTGATATTACCTGTGTACTCCTAATACAAATATGAGCTTGTTTGATAATGTTCAGGAATGTTGGGATGTAGTAGCTTACATTACTTAATCGATGTTACAATTACATCAAAGCAATACATTTATTTCAGATATTGGGTCCTAGTTCTACTTTAATGAAGAGACATTAATTCTCGTTTGGAAGATTCCTAACCTATACAAGATAGAACTCACCACAACTCGGTCTTCTTCCGACAATATAGCCTGGTCCACTTGCCAGCCGTTGTGTAAATGTCCCAGCATGTAACTCATCGTGAGGCTTTGTTTATCCTTTTTCTATAAGTTAAAATACAAACCAAAACAATAAGTTCATGAGGCACTTTGGGTCGGCTTATTTAATTTACTTGCTGTCACAACTACACAAGTGTCAAGTGTCACTGCTGTCACTCTGACACAAGCTACCATTGAGATAGGAAAACACATTGAGATGGGATATAACAGGAGATGCCCTGTTATTCTATACACGGTTGTAGGTAGGTGCCAGAGCAGCCATCTTTGTCGCCAAGTTTCGTGGTAGTTCAGCTGTCAAATGGTTGTTTATTTTTTGTATTATTGAGATTTGCGAGAAAATTACGAGGACTTTACCTTTAAAACTGCATGTAAATGTTGAAAAACAGCAATTCAACATGCCTGTGTGTTGTATTGTGAAGTATGGTGCAAGGAAGAATGAAAATCAACCTCAACTTTCTTTGCACAGGTTAGTAGCCGGTTTTCATGCAATAACACATACAATAATAGACATTCGATGATATAATTGTAACGCGATCATTTATGGCTAAAGTATTGATATTTGAGTGAATTTCCGTATAACAGACCTTTTTATTATTTTGTTAATTCATTCGTTTGTTTACAATAATATGTCATAATAGAATAGTGTTGTACCGTTGCCTAATAGTTTCCGGAACTAGTTCCTCCGCTGGAATGATATCGGTATATTCTGCTATGTTAACATAAATAGTCCTGCGTCTTATTAGCTCCGATTGACCTTGCTAGGTTCGGCCCGTGGTTCACAGCACCAAAATCAAAATATTTTCTTTCACATAAACCTACATGGGCACTTATGAAACGTCAGCCTTGTTGTAGGAACAACAAATTTGTGTTTGTTCCTAGTATTTATATTATATATATCACTGTATTTTTAAACAGATTATATTTTTATGTGCATACAAAAGATTATCATAAATGTACTGAGAAAGCACAGTCATTATATTAATCTCTTTAAAGTCTCTGAGGGAGTGTCTGGGACTTAATTTATAAATGGAACGAATTGCCCTTTTTTGTAAAATAAAAATTGTCTGAATATCGGCGGCATTTCCCCACAACAGAATACCGTATGACAGCACACTATGAAAATAACTAAAGTAAACTAAACGGGCTGTCTCTAAATCAGTTAAGTCACGAATTTTCCTAACGGCGTATGCTGCAGTGCTAAGTTTTTTTGACAATTTATCTATATGGGGGCCCCATTGAAGCTTGGCATCCAAAGTTATGCCTAAGAATACTGTGGTATTTTCGGGTTTTAACTCTTCACCCTTTATGAGAACACTAATTTCTACTTGTCTAACATTTGGTATCGTAAATTTAATACATTTCGTTTTTTTTTTTCGTTAACAAGTAGATTATTAACATTAAACCAGTTTACTAATTTTGCGAGGGCACTATTTATACTGTCAGTAACCAGCTGTTGACGTTTGAGTTTAAATAAAAGTGAAGTGTCATCTGCAAACAACACTATATCATGTTCATCCTTTATGAGGTAATGCAAGTCATTGATATAAATAATAAATGAAAATGGTTCAAGTATTGAGCCCTGGGGGACCCCCATTCTTACTACAGATCCGGGTGACCTTTTCCCGTTAACATCAACTCTCTGAATCCTATCACTGAAGTAAGAAGTGAGAAGATCCAGAGAGGGTTCCGGATTCCGTAGTGGCGAAGTTTCCTGATTAAGGTTTCATAAAGAATACAATTGAATGCCTTGGACCAATCACAAAAGATGCCCAAAGCATCGCATTCGCAAAGTATTACTTTTGTAAGCCTATTTTACTAATCAAACGTTATATTTGAACGATAATTGAACGTTATATTTGTTAATCATTATCATACCAATAAACAAAGGCAAAAAAAAAATACTTTTATTTTATTTTTACTCCACCACTCATTAACACAATAATATAAGCATCCCATCCCATTCACGGAGAATGTGATGGGAAGTTTATATTATTCATTCACCCTAGTGATTTTCTTGTTTTTCACTAGGGTCTGCATACCTAACAGAAACTACTGCTCTCTGGCCTTCCAACCCAAAGGTATAATATGCGAAAGCACCTGTTTTTGGGCATATGGATACATATCTCTTCACGCTGTTTTCCTTCACTTTAATACGTAAACGTGATGCAATTAAAAAGTGTTTTTTTAATTCTGTGCCGAAAAAACACTTGGCATTAATTTTATTTTCAGGGAAGAAAGTTGATTGCGATAATTTGACAGTTTCGGGTAGCTTGATGTGCTGGCGTCTGTACCTATAGATAAATAGTTCATATGAGTCTTTTACGCATAACAAAAGATTAGAAATAAAGTATTTTCGCATACTGTATTTTTATGCAAAATTATAAAGTATGTTTATCGAAAATAAACTAGGATACGTTACTATAAAGTAGGCAACCTTAGTTAGAACGGACTATAAGTTAGTATACTATATTATGATCCAAACGTGATAACTAGTACGACTCGTATTTAGTATCGATACTCGTTATAGTAACACCAATGTTCCTTTATTGATACAACCCTAGCAATGGCAGCCATTTTTTGAGACAATATGAGTTGTAGGTAGGCACCCTTTTTTCGTAGGTATTTCCAGTCCATATATATATGTCTATGGGAAAACAGGAGACGCCGCGTTATTCTATACATACATTTGCTTATATAAATATGAGTGAAATGTGATTCAGAATGTGAAATATCGTTTTGTCTCATTCTTTCTAATAAGATAATCGTATTTGATAAAAGACACAACAATATTTTAAGTTGTGGCTCATTATGGCAATATTTTGTCGTGACGAAGTCACGGTTGTAGGCACAGACCTATATTGGCTAGACTAAGCGAGTCCCATTGTCTGTACAGAAACCAAGCGTGCCATTATTTTTCTACCTACTATGACGTCACAGGAGCGATTTAGTGATGGGAACTCCCCGTCCGTGAGTAAGGGTGCGTTTCCACAGAAGCGGAGCTGCGCGGAGCGTAGCGGAGACGTGTAGGAATCGTCCAATCACAGACGAGACGAGTGACGCGATGAGGATTTCAACCATTGTGATTAGTCGATTCCTGCACGTCTCTGCTCCGCTTCGCCCAGCTCCGCTTCTGTGGAAACGCACCCTTAGCGATTCAAGGCCATCCGCCAGTACGCCATTAGTCTGGATCGAGAGATCGCGCGCACGCATCCCGTCCGCTTGCCTATTATTGTTTAAGTTCGCCGCCCTTCAAGTTACAGCTGTGTAAAAATGTTATTGGAATATCATTAAGTTTCGTTCTAGCAGAGTAGACTAGTAAGAAAAACAAAAGGACATTGTCCAGAATCGCCCTGTGCAACACAAGTATCGGACATACACGATAATTAATTGTATATTTTATTATATTAGTTGCAAATACTTTTGTAACACGGACTAGCTGCATGCCAAAATGAACATTATAAAGTATTTTACGTGGCTAATAACATTAATCGCCGCCATCTTTGCGTGCCGAAAAAGATTAGTGATGCCCAATCGATTGAAATCAATCGGTTGAATTTTTAGTGAACTGTTGCATATTTTTTAATCTGAACCACATTTTGAATTTATTTCGGATAAAGTGCAAATAGAAGCTAAAATAAAAACATACAGTCACTATTCCATATATTTAATTATTATTCTATAAAAGTATGATTTAAAAACCTACTAAGTATACTTTATGAATGAAGGCATACTGGATTTCAAATAGGAATAATGCAGAAGTGAAAAATCTATCTCCCTTACAAAACTGACTACCAGCTGATTGATTTACTATGGGAGGGCCAAATTTTTTTTTCATATTTCGACCTATGTTCTTTGGGGAAAGTTGTTGAGTTTCATGAGCACATTCACCTCCTTCAGGGTTGATACCCCCCTTCCGTTACACGCTGTATAACCTTGTGACACTAATCAATATATAATAATTTTTCGGCTTTCCTTCTTTTTTCGGTTTTCCTTCTTAGTTAGTTTTAATCATGATCTGGCAGTTTGAGTCATTTATGCGGCCTACCCAAATGTCCTTTCATTGGTATTGTTCGTCGAATCGTAAGGCTCCTCAAGTTCTGAGTTGAGCTGCACGATTTTTGACAAATGCGTGCACTGACTGGACAGGTCCGCTCAATCTGTGTGGTTCTTTACTCAAAAGACCATTTCAGACACTAATCTACAAGGTCTTCACATTATCTGACCAAGATTATGTCTGGACTTTAAAAGAGACTGTGACCTCTGAGTTTGTTTCGGCCTTTCTTCTCAGAGTAGTCAGATAGGAAGCGCCGACCTCATCTAGTTTAAAAAAATATGATTGACATGTAAAAGTGTTTGTACAAACCTACTTACAGAAAATAAATCATTTATCATTTATCATATAATAATCTCCACCACTATTAATCACTCGCTCCCAGACTGCTGGCAAATCTTGAACACCATTTAAAGTACCACTTTCATTTAATTCATCAATAATGCTCTTTAGTTTAATATCTAACTCCTTTTTGCTATTGTATCGAGTACCGGACAATTTCCTCTTCACATGGCCAAAACAATTGAAATCACAAGGATTCATATCCGGGGAATATGGCGGCTGAATAATTTCAATCTATCCTTTATCTTCAATTAACACTTTGAGTGGAGCAACGTTATAATACGTAAAATTTGATAAACGCTATTTGACACAACGTTTAATCACGTCAGCAAAACATATGTCTTTCTTTAAAGAACGTGTATTAACGGCTGCGGCTTATACTGATTCCTTGAAGTTACGTCATCGCGCCGTATCAGTTCAAATTTTCGGACTGCTAGCGTACATTTTGTAAGGCTACTCACAGACCTTCATTCTAATTACGCATACATTCGCAACGTCATTTATTTTGTATGAGAAATTAGTGCGCCGCGCAACAAACATTTGAATATCCATATGTTCCGCTCAAAGCGTTAAATTCTGAACTATTTTTGATTTGTGCGGTCTGGCGTTATCATGTAAAATTATAGGACTCGTTATCGTTATATGATGTTCGTCTGCCCAAATAGGAATATTTTCTTCTAAAAATGACTTATATCGCTCTCCAGTCATAGTTGTATTTTCATCATAAGTTCTCCAAAAAGCAATGCCTCTGACATCCATAGCTACTATTAGTAGTATTTTTCGTATTCATGTAGCTCTGCACGTGGTAAATGTTCAGCTGAAGTGCCCGGTTCCACCCAACATCGTGACTGATGTCTTTGACGAGGAGTATAAAATTCGACCCAAGTTTCATCAAGGCATATGAATCTATTAAGTATATTTTTCTTACGGCGACACCACGATAAATGGCTACGCGCAGTTTCATAACGAAACTCCTTCTGTTCCGTGTTCAGAGTGTGGGGCACCCACACTGCACTTTTATTGACCAGGCATAAATCCTCCGTGAGTACTCTATGTATAGTGGAATGAGGAATGTTAAGTTGAGTGGAGAGATCACTGACACTGACCCTACGTGACTGACGAAGTGCTTCCTTGATTTTGTCCCTTGCTTCTAATCTAGTCGATGATAATGATCGAGATGCTCGCGGCTCATCTTCAGCTGTGGTTCTTCCTTGTTTCAAGCCGTCGCTGTACGGTTCTTTTATTTAAGGCGTTACGACCAACATACTTTACCAGTAAGTCGTGCGCAACTCCTCCAGAGTAGTTGAGTAAACCACAAAACTTTAGAAATATACGTTGCTCCACTACATTAATAGATTTTTTTTAAATCTTCCATTTTAAATCAATGCAATACAACACACCAAATTAAACTAACATGATTGTACAATCAAGACAACACATGTATTAACTATTGCATACCATTGCGCAATACACAAATATTGGAAATAAAAAATATGACACTGGAAGTGGGATGACCTAATATCTACATAATTATTTCATCATGATTATTATTCAGGGTTTTCTAATGTTGTTTATAAAAGCGTGTGGTTTACTTCTAACTAAACGAATATTTACGACAGTTAATATAAAAATAACCCTCCTTTTGGGCTTCGCCGCAGTCGGGTAAAAAATACTTATCGTTACTGAATATATTATAAAAGTTTTCTTTCAAAAAACAATATTACAGACTAGATACGGATGTTATTATCCCTATTTCCCTACTAATATTATAAATGCGAAAGTAACTCTGTCTGTCTGTCTGTCTGTCACGCTTTCACGTCTAAACCACTGAACCGATTTTGATGAAATTTAGTACAGAGATAGACTAGAGCTCGGGAAAGGACATAGGCTACCTTTTATCGCGAAAAAAGGCTTGGGGGGGTTTAAATAGGGGATGAAAGTTCGTATGGAAGTTCGTCATTATCGAAGATACCACCATGAAACTTTGTATTTAGGCACTTGATAAGGAATAAATAAATATTTGTTCTAGCGTTTTTGAAATTTCGTCCTGTATGGGGATGAAATAGGGGATGAAAGTTCGTCTGGAAGTCCAAACAAAGTCTCGCTTTCACGCCTAATTCCGAATTCGATTTCGATTAAATTTAGTACAAAAATAGACTAGACCTTGGGAAAGGACATAAGCTACCTTTTGTTGTAAAAAAGGGCATGAACGGGTTGAAATAAGGGATAAAAATTTACATGGGAATTCGTCATTTTCGAAGATAAAACCATGAAACTTGGTATTTAGGCACTTGATAAGAAGTAAATAAACATTTGTTCCAGCGTTTTTGAAGTGTTGACCTACATGGGAATAAAATAGGAAATGAAAGTTCGCAGGGAAGTCCAAACAAATCTGTCTATGTTTACAATACGCATAATCATCGGAAACATGTATATTATTAGTGAAAATGCCGTCTTAATGTATACACGTGGCGCGAGCGCGGGAACTCAAATGTAACCCGGGTATCATGGGAGGAATGGTGGTACTTTTAGCTGGTGACTTCAGACAGATCCTGCCGGTCATTACTAGGGGTACACCGGCAGATGAAATAAATGCCTGTTTGAAAGCTTCTGTATTATGGGTACACGTAAAAAAGTTTTGTCTGACTACAAATATGCGAGTACAACTGCACAATGATTCTCAAGCAGGGCAATATGCGGCTGCTCTTCTAAACATCGGAGAAGATTGTATGCCAACAGACAGTAACGGCATGATTTCACTGATACGTGAATTCTGTCAAGTTGTCGATAACACAGATGATTTAAAAAATAATGTTTATCCTGATTTACAAATAAATATGATCAATCGAGAATGGTTGTGTGAAAGGGCAATTTTGGTGCCGACAAATGAGACAGTAGGCCAGATAAACGAACAAATTATGTCAGACGTGGAGGGGGATGTTGTCGAGTACCTCTCAGTAGACAATGTTATTAATACTGAACACGGGACGTCGTATCCTATAGAATTTCTCAACTCTTTAGAATTATCAGGAGTGTCTTCCCATAAGTTAAGGCTGAAAGTTGGTGTTCCAGTCCTGTTGATGAGAAATCTTGACGCACCAAGGCTATGTAATGGTACACGGCTACAAATTACTCATCTAGGATGCAACATTATAAAAACTATAATCATGACTGCAATGGCAAAAGGATAAAATGTTTTAATTCCCCGTATTCCAATAATTCCGACAGATTTGCCATTTCAGTTCAAAAGAGTGCAGTTTCCCCTGAAAGCAGCATTTGCAATTACAATAAACAAAGCTCAAGGACAGACGCTTAAAGTTGCAGGTGTACATTTAGAAAAAAAAATGTTTTTCCCATGGGCAACTCTATGTGGCGTGCTCACGAGTATCAACCCCGCAAAATCTTTATGTTTTAGCAAAGGAGAAACAAAAAACGTAGTTTATAAAAATGTATTAAAATAAGTTATTACAGTTAACCACAGCAGTTTGTATGTGTATTATTTGCAAAGTAAGTATCCTAAAAAATAAAAAATGCTGCCCAAAGTAACTATTTCACGCGAACGAAGTCGCGGGTACAAGCTAGTTTATTCATATATTCATATAGTATAGAAGAGTGTTATAATAAGTAAAGTAGGACATTATGAAAATTATAATGTTATTAAAATTATCTTATGACAAAAGTTGATGTAATACAGTTTGTAACGTATGTCATAGTAAATCTTAAGAAATATCGATAAATTGTATCGTATCTGCCACCCCTATTTTTGACATCACTGTCATCACATAAATGTCGTCACTAAACGTAAAACGTCACTTGTCACTGTCAGTCTCGGAGCTATGAAAAAGTATACCTTATGGTTCGATTATAACCTCAAAATCGGATACATTTTTTAAAAATATATCTATTCTACATCTAGTCCGCTATAAAAATAAGATCTTATTGGAGTTTACTAATGATCGACAATACAACACATAATTTTCCGACGCTTTTGGTTCCAGGGCGAACAATGTTCGGGCGTAGAGCAATGTCCTTTGTTGAGTGACATTCGTAAAGTGGTTTCCATAAAGCTGCCTTCATTAAAATGAACAGAGAAAATTCGACTATACAGGAAGATTTTTTAGTCACCGTCCAATTTTTTTCTATGCATTAGGTATCATTTACTAACTCCATTTTTGAAAAAAAAACGATACGTAAAATTTTCATATTAAATCATTTTCTCGAAAGAATTATCCGCTCTGCGTGGTCACAAGTTAAACGTTAATAACAGTGTTGCCGCTTAGGAAAAAATTAAGTCACCAAACTTTTACTAAAATGTCACTAGATTGGGTGAAAAAATAAATTCAAAAAGTCACTAGAAGTCACTAAATTATTTAATGAACAAAATAACTTATTATAGATTTAATTAAAAACAAATATGAAAAATCAATGAACAAAAAAAACCTTTCAATTTGAATTAAACAAAAACTGTGCTTAAAAAATAATTAGTTATTAAATTCTCATCTACGAGTATTATCACTGTATCATCCAGCTTCGTTCGGCATGGTGAAAGTGGACGGTTGCTCTGTGGTTGCAGTGGAAGTCGAACCTTGCGGCTGTTCTAAGGATGTAGATGGGGCAGTTTTCTTATTTATATTTTTAACGGTTTTCGTCATTTGGGACAAGACTCCACTTGGTAAAACGTATGTTTTGCAGGCTTCTTTTAATATATTTTTCTCATGACAGAGTGAGATGCATAATCATGCGTATAATATCGAGCAAAATGCTGCAACGTGGAATGCTGCTTATAAGGAAATACCCGGTTAGTCTAATGAATATTTCGTGTTGCCAGTGCACGTTACTCAATAACTACACAACATTAAAATCTGCGGGCCTAGCCAAGTTACAAACGTTTCGTATCGAATCTCTTTCTACAATCGTTAACGCCTCGGCGTAAGCGATCTTAGAAAACGATAAGTTGGTAGCCATGTTGACACGACTGAGTAGAACGCTCATTCGTCAACGTCTCTAGAAAAAACCTATACTTTAGTCTATGGTGAGCGTTATTACAAAAGTCAAATTAAGTCGAAGTCAGACTGTGTACTTAGTGCGCGGGCAAATAAAGTTTAGAAAGTAAGCGAAATAAGGTAAAGTTCTTCTTATATTTGGTTTATTATTAAATCACAGTTTGGAATGTAATTTTAAACATTTCTGTGTCTCGAAATGTTATGATATGATTCTGCATATGAATGAAAGATACCTTAAATGAAGTGATAACTTTTATAGGATGGAATCTAGATCTTGAGCAAGCCCAAAACAGTTCGCAGTTTTATTGGAATTCATGGAAAGGTACGTAAATTATGAGTTATTTCGTAAATATCTTCCTTTGTTATTTGATAATCTATCATACTTGAAAGTTTGAAACGTAAACAATGACGTGATATGCGACATGAACTAATACGTAAGAAACAAACAAAACAATTGTGTTTGACTCTATTTAATCAATAGACCCTTTGTTTCTCTGAAATAGTTTTGTTTTTAGTTAAATCTTATGTTGTTGGCTTGCTGCGCGCTTTGGTGTTGACTGTAAGTGCAGCAAGCAATTGCTATAAAAATAAATAAATAAATGGCGAATTAACGAGGCCCCAGCAAGGCCCCAAGGCCGAATAAAAGCTGACCGACTATGGCAGGAACTGGGAGAGTTACTAAACTCCCTTGCTGGAGGAGTAATACAGCCATTGGACAAATGGAAGAAAGTAAGACTCTCACACAAACCACTGTAAAATATTATTTGGTTTCCTATTATTAACATTTAGTATTCTACAAGATGAAGTACATACAACAATCAGTTTACTTCATATAGGTACTAGAAAATGATTGATGAAAACATGCATGAATGTTTAAGTTCAAGTGTGGGCAGATTGGAAAACTAAAAGAAAGAAAAAAGCCTTGGGAAGATGTTGTGAGGCTTCTGGTACTGGTGGTAGTCCAAGCAGCAAACAAACTCTAATTGGTTCAGAAGGGAGAGTGTTGGGCATAATGGGTTTGACTGCTGTCATTGGTCAAGCTGGAATTGGAGAGGCTTTGATATCAGTTTTTCGTTGCTTGTGTGAAGTGTATTTTTTCTAATTTAAATTCCACATATTTTTCAGGTGCCACCATCACAGCTAAACTCTCTATCACCACCGACCAGAGATTCTGTACATATTGCCTGCCCGTCCCTTTCTGCCACAGATGCAATTATGTTGGATTTCATTCCTTCTGGTTATACTATACAAGGTACATTTATTATTTTTTTTTTTAATATTCAATGTTTTGGCTAAATAATTCATTTGGGCACATTTTAATATATGACTGTAATTATTTATTCTCAGCAACACCAGCATCTCGCCTGTCCTTCACTGCCACCTACTCCCGCTGGAGAACTTCCATGCCATCCTCCACCACCAGTGCTAACGACGACGCCCGGCATTGCGTCCGCGCCGACGCCGTCAGCGACGTCGCCTACCACGTCCACGTCACGGGCGGCTCCGTAGCGGCGACGGCATCGGGCTAGCCCGTCGCCCACCACATCCACGCAGTGGCGCTGTGGGCTGCTTCGAGCGCGCACACGGCGAATACAAACGCCCCTCGAACGAGCCACGAGCAAGTTCGTGGCTGTCGAGCATCGCCGGCTACAACTAGAGGCAGACTGGGAAAAAAAATATCACGATAGGGAGATGGAAAGGTTGCGATTGGAATCGAGAAGAATTGGAATGGAAGAAAAGCTAAATCTTATTTGAAGTCCTTTAGCTGCTACTGTAGACAATTTTATAGAAATTTTACCACAGTTGAGACCATCATCACTACCTTCGACAGATCCCTTATTCGCGAAATCTTGACATTTAGGATTATACTAACTTAAGAAGTTGTATTACTTATTCTAATGATTATAATTCTGTAAATACGTATTTGTTACAGTCGCGAATTATATTTTGATCAACGTACACCCAGACACTGAGCTGCAAATTGCAAAAATCGTAAATTATTATACTCTTAATAGTATAATAATTGATATTTTTGTAATATTAAAACAAAACCTATTTTAATTTACACTTGTAATGTAAGAATGAAACCAATATTTATGTACAGTAACTGTAGGTAATTGTTTTTTTATGTAAAGTAACAAAAAATACCTAAAATGTAGTTATTGAGTGAATTGTAAATACAAATTATTGAATAACTGAAAAATCCTTACTTCTTACCGTGCACGCCACTACCACATCTTGAATGTTAGTGTTTTTAATAAAAACAATAATAAACTTATTTGTAATAATAAAGCTGTTTTATTAATAAAATAATATCTAATTACATTACATTGAACATAAAATTAACATAAAATTAACTAGACATTTTCAAAATACTATCAATAACTTATTATTCATATTTATATGATCAATTAAATATTTTAATTCAATTATTATTTATAACTAGGGAATGTAAATAAAATTTCATTAAAGCTTAAAATAATCTTACTTATAACCTATTCAATAAACATCTCAGCATGACTCTTCCTTGGATTATTGTCTCCGAGCACTGACGATTTATGTCTCTTTTTTGGCGCCTAAGCCACACTTCATTATTAGCGCACCACAACATATTTAAAGTATGCATTTTAAATGCTAGATGGCAAATATAGTCCAAAATTATGGTAAATAAATATTTATAATTCTCGGTCTTAACACACTAACACAGCTGTATCATAATAAGCGTCATTTGTTTATCGTTAACTCTTGGGTCTCGGCGATCGCTAAGCTATCGTTCAAAAACTTCGATATCGTTTCGTTAGCGCTTGTCAAAATTGTAACATGGCTACCATTTGTATGGGATGTAGCGATCAACGTTGTAGAAACGATTACATTTCATTCTACAATTTTGAACGAGTAAACATGGCTACGAATTTTCTATTCGTTTGTTCTGACCACGTGACTTAACGTTGAGATGATGTCATTCCTATACATTTGATTAGTTTTCTACTAGCGTTATCGCTTGTAGATTGTCAACTTGGCTAAGCCTACTGGCTAGTTGACGCAACAAGTTAAATAATTATATATATTATAACTTCTGTGTTGATCATGAAAAAGTCGCTAAAAGTCACCAGAGATTTTTTTGTCACTAAATCATAAAAAAAAGTCACCATAAACAGCAAAAACTCACTAGATCTAGTGACAAAGTCACTAAAGCGGCAACACTGGTTAATAATACTACACTTGCCGCGCAAACATCAATGAAAAGGGCAGCGGCGCAGCACACCCCCCGCTTACCCCCGCCCCGCTACACCTGCGCGTCACATCATCGTTAGTCGGCCACGCGCACCCTTTCGCGACGCAAGCGCTTCCTTCCGTGTTCCCGCGCACCCCGCCGGCGCGCGGCGCCCCGCGCTATCGTGATTCGTGAATTTGTTTACGATGTATTCCTACCGCGAGTATTACGAAGTGGTGCGATCTTACATACTTAGTGGTGAAAGCTTGAACGGTGCCCAGAGACTGTACGAAGCAGAAAGTGTTCCTCGCCTTCGCAATCAAGGGATAATAAATCCTTCAGTACCTAATCGCCAAACGATTTTGGCCGCAAATCAGAGGCTATTAGACCATGGCCAATTTATAGCTCCTACACACGCTCAAGGACGTGGCAGGCCGAGACTCGCAGTAGAGATCAAAGAAGATATCTTCGATTTCTTTGAACGGAGCCCTAGATCGAGTACGCGAGATGCAGCGCAGCGCTTCGCAATATGCCGTGTGGAAACTTCTCCATACTGCTGGGTTGTACCCGTACCATTTTCAAAAGGCACAGGCCTTGCACGACGCAGACGCCGTTCCCCGTCGAGCCTTCTGCGAGTGGCTGATCGCACACCCCGATGCTAACATATTGTGGACTGACGAGGCCTTGTTTACTCGAGTGGGGGCTGTATAATCAGCATAATGAACATTGGTGGTCATTTCGAAACCCACACATGATACGAGAAACATATCACTAAGTGCGGTTTAGCGCAAATGTGTGGGCTGGAATTATCGGCAACAGAATACTGGGGCCATATTTCATTGAGGGACGGCTGACCGGGGGCACGTACTAGATATGTTACGCGCAGTTTTCATGGATGACGTGCCGGTAATCTCCCATCGAGATTTTTTATTATCAACAAGACGGTGCACCGCCTCATTACTCCGCCGCCGTTCGTGATTATTTAAACATAGAACACGGTGATCGTTGGATCGGTCGCGGGGGGCCCGTCGCCTGGCCACCCCGGTCACCAGATCTTACTCCATGTGACTCTTTTTTGTGGGGCGAAATAAAACGACGAGTGTATGTGGAGGAAGCCCAAAGCCTAGACCAATTAAAAGAGCTAATTGTACGTGCATTCGACCAAGTGAAAAGTGACACTGTAGTGCTCAACAAAATTAAAAACAATGTGCATAAACGTGCAAGACTCTGTTTAGAGAGAAACGGTATGCATTTTGAACATTTATTAAAGTACTGTTAATGTGATTGTTCTAAGATGATTTTGATTAAATTTTTAATTATTTGTACAGACGCCAGCACATCAAGCTACTACAATCTGTCAGATTTCTTTAATAGATTTTCAACTTTATCGCTAAACATTAAGGTTCAAAGTTGATTGGCAAAATCTGACAGTTTCGGGTAGCTTGATGTGCTGGCGTCTGTACATAAGTTGATTAAAATTTTTTAAATACGCCTAATAGCAAAACTTTTTCGCACGGCTTTAATAAGGTCTAAAGTTCTTATTTTATCTAGTTTATTTTTACTTTATTTGTAATTGTTTAATTAAGGATTACATTCTAATCTTAATGAACATAGCACAAAGCTTTTGCTTATTGACGGTCCTAAGCCCGTGAAAGTATGAAGGGAAAATTTGCAACTTTGATTATTATTGTGTTATCAATGAATTGCGGCGGCGCGCGGGGCGGGGCGGCCCGCGCAACTTCATCAAGCGCGTACGCACGGCGCGGCAGTGTCCAGAAACATAAACTTTTTATAGATTACTTTGTGATATGATATCTCAATATTTTTGTATTGAGTGATACTAAAAGAAAAAACAAGTATTCAATGATTTTCGCCAAAGAGTAATATATCAAAATTTGGACGGTGACTAAAAAATTTTCCTGTATTGTGTTGGGTACATTGATGTATTAAAAACCCTAGATGCACATTCTCGAAAAAAAGTAACACTCAAAACTGTCGCCAAATACTCGGTAATTGTATCTAGGTAGTCATAGTTATACTATAAACATATTTATTGCAAGTTCAACCTTATGCCCATTCCTTAAAGTTCTTTTTACAAAGCAGTGTACAAAAAGCATTAAAATTTTACGACCAAAGTTAGCCAGTAGGACAGGGCATGGAGTGGAGACTTTAGTCACGGTAATATGCATTTTAGTGTTGGGCAATGATAATAATCCGGTTAATATCATAATGGCTAATAATCGATTAAAAGCAGTTAATAGCCATTAATAGCCATTATGGATGATAACCCTGCTGTTAATGTTATTTTAGTGATTGAAAATTTCCCTTCATGGTTTTCAGGCTTAGGGCTGTCAGATTAGACTTAATTTTCATAATCTTTCTTTGAAGTGAATAAATGTGCAATTTAAAACTAATCTGGCCCATTTAAAAATTTTCAATCAGCTATTTACATTGTTTTTTGATAATTAGATTTTTTATGTGCTTAGTTTTTTTTTTAATTCTTAGTCAGTCATTTATTTGGGATATTTTTCTGGGAATTTTTTATTTTTTTATTTTCGTTTTTAGTTGTTTTTGTTTGTTTGTTGCTCAAAAAAAATTTTTTTTAATCCGGATTCGGTTGGCGTCGCTATAGTGCATTTCATGCATCTCTTTCTGGCAGGAATAAATATTGGCGCCAGAAAGAGATAGCACGAGAAACGGGGGTGCGGGGATGCATGTTACCTACTACTAGTGTTGTAAAAATACCGTATAATACCAAAAGGCTATGTATTAAACAGGTATTTTATTATAACTTACGGTATTATTGGTATTTCATGTATTTTATATTTTGATTCACTTTTTAAGATCCTGCATTATTACGAAGAGGTTCTAGTTTAATAAATAAAATATATTTTTAGTGTCGATTGTATTCTACATTTTAGAATGACTAATTTTAATTTAATGATTACTTAGTAATTAAACTTCACAGATATTATTACAGTATTATATTTCCGTGTATTTTTAATTATTGTGTTTGTTAAATATTTAAATGTACCGCACAGTAGGTACGATTTACCGCGTGATCGGCCCTCCCGCGACTCAACGTTGCATTCGTCGCCGTCAACACGTTAAGACGTGTTCCACCGCGCTGCGTTCGCGCCGTGTTAGTGTCGTCTCGCTTACGCATTGACGTGATACTTTTTTGGCAAAAATGCCCCGACACGCATCTGATGTATGGCAGGGTTTTCAGACAGTGATGAAAATAATAAAATTGAAGAAGAATTTAAATTATAATAAAAAGAGTTTGTGATTCAAATAAGTTTAGGAACCTCTTAAGTTCGCTCTAAACAATTTTCTAATTGGGTTGTTATTTTTCCTTCAATATTTTCATTGTGTCTAGCTATTTTTTTATGGTAATAATGTTAAATCTGTCTATTAATAAAAAAAAAAACATGTATGCAGTTCACACGCGATAGAAGTGAAGCCATCAATAATGAAATATTTATGTAAACGATACACGTGTACAATACACCACGGTTGTTATGATCCTTTTACCCAAGCTTCGTAATACGCAGGCGCGCATACACGTACTAAGACACGTACAACGCTCGGACCCAAGCCTCGTGCGTATCACGTAACACGACTATCAGCGTATTAGGTTTCTGCTTGAAGGCACCCAGAGCAGTACCGACAATCTACGAAGATCATCATTATCATCATAATCATCGTCATCATCATCATCATCATAATCGTCATCGTGATCGTGATCGTGATCTTCATCGTGATCGTCATCGTCATCGATATCGTCATCGTGATCGTCATCGTGATCGTGATCGTCATCGTGATCGTCATCGTGATCGTCATCGTGATCGTCATCGTGATCGTCATCGTCATCGTCATCGTCATCGTCATCGTCCTCGTCTTCACCGTCATCGTCATCTAGTGATAAGCAAAGCAAGACCAAGACCAAGACTGGGACAGTCTTGGTATTGGTCTTCGTGTTGCTTACTCAGTGTTGGTCTTGGTCTTGCTCGCTCGGTCTTGGTGTTGGTCTTGCTAGTGTATAGATAGTCTTGGTCTTGCTCAAATACTTCGAGTCTTGATCATGGTCTTGGTCTTGGATTTTGCTCATCACTACTTCTATCTCAATCTCTCGTACGTTAAATCCTATAGATGTGTGTTTATCTCTTTTTACTGTAGCCTTTTCGTTTCATTGATTTTCAAATCACAACGATGCTAAAGAAGTTTTCACTTCAAAATACAAATTTAAAATACCATTTCATGTTTTATATCTGTGCATTTCCACTGTATTTTCAGTATTTTAATTATTACTCAGACGATTTACTTAAAAAAATATAGAAACAATCGATTTATACATAAAATGCCGTAGCAAATGGTTTAATACCGTATTATACGGTATATTTCGTTTTATACATTTCAATACAAACGGTATAATACAGCACTTTCATCTCTATTACCTACTAACCGCTCGGGTATTTTCCATTGTTTATAATTTACCTACGTCGTATTCACAGAAAAGAGCTAATAAGTAACTGACTTATTTGTACCTTACATTTTTACGTATCGGTTAAAATTTATTTGTAGGTATACATACACCTACATATTTAGCTCGCTTTGTTAAATCAAGTAATTAATTAGGTAGATTGTGAAATCACAAAGCGATAATGTCAATAGTAATTATGGTTTTTTATAGTATTGGATCTCTAAATTAACAAAACTGAATTTCCCGAAAAAAGTGTATTTATTTTATTATTAACACTTTTTCACATACAAAAAGTGAAAATAAATAAAAAGAATAACAATACATTGAATCACACTGCTTACACGCACCCAATTTATGTTCACACCCACAGATTTTACAATAAAACAAAAAAAAAGCATTTATTTTTATAAATATACATTAATAGCAGGGTTATCATCCATTGCACGGCTATTAATGGATACTTATGGATTATAATCGATAATAACTCAAAGCATCCGGCTATTTACCCAACACTATGCATTATCATACAGTACTCCAACTTCATACAAACGGACGAAACGCGAGCTATACCTACGCGCCTCGATCTCGCTGTGCGCTCGCTGCGCAGACAGTCACGGCTGTACCGCAGTGTCGAACGGACGGTGTGTTGTTTTTTTAACAATAACCGCGCGATTTTTTCTCTAAAAATCAGTTAATATGACGAGTAGGAGATATTGTGCTGTTTTTGGTTGTATGAATTCGTCAATAACGCATCCAGACATAAGTTTTTTTTAATTACCTGGAAACTCTGAAAGGTGAGACTATAATAGTACATTATGATATAAGTGCGGTAAGTTGAAAATTACAGCTGAGGCGATATTGCTAGCCCGAGCCGTAGGTGAGGGCTATAAGAAAGCAGAGGCTGTAATTATCAAACCGCACGTATGTCATACGACGTTTTATAACACATTTGTGAGGAAATAAATAGAACTCGGACTTTCTTAAACGAATAAATCTTTAATTACTTGTTTAAACAGTTATTAATTAGCGATGCGCGCGCATCAGCGTCTTTTGTTTATGGTAAAGGCACAAAAAACAGCCAGTATTACTAATAAAGTAAATTAATACTTTTGTGTTTTTGTTACAGATAAATGGTTGTAATTAATTGTCAAAATTAATTAAATTAAAGAATTAAATGTTTATTTATTATATTGTTAGATGACAACACCAGTCACTCCCCTCCAGAGCGGCCACGCCTATAAAAGAAGCAAGCCTGCGTGGACTCGTCCATTTTGCCGGCTGTCGTAGACTCGTCAACATTGTTACTCTGCCCATTTCGTGTCTAATTTTATTTCTTATTATTTTAAATTGTCGTGTAATTTCTACAGTTTGGTATTAAAGTTATTTTTTTTAATGTCTAAAATGTTTTATTTATAAGATCAGAAGTGGGATATGAAGGCCTAATCCGCTCGAATACATCTCTGATTTTATAAATTTGAAGTAGTTTCTGCACGTGTTCTTATTCCGATAGTTTTTGAGGTTAAGTTGGGCAGAGACACAATGCCTTCTGATAGCAAGAGGAAAGGGAGACGTCGTGTACGAACTCCCTCGCCTCCTAATAAGTTAGACGAGATTTTGAAAAGGCTTCAGGGTCTGGAGGAACGGACTCGTGGGAACGAGTCTCGACCTGCATTGATGGCGAGCCCGGAGTCCTGCCACGCTCTGGCCATGTCGAGCACGCCGCCGCCAGACGCGGAGCCCGCCACAACACCTGCCCGTGCACCTTCAGCGTCTACCGCTCCAACGCAAGAGTTTGCCGCCACACCGCTGCCAACGGAGAGCGACACCAAAAGCATAGCTGAACGCTTTTTAGACGCCATGATGACATTCCCGGTGAGATCAAACCAATATTTTGTCTCTGATTTTGATCCAGATGTTCATGATGTCGACACGTGGTGCGATGAAGTTGATAGGGCTCGATCGCTTAATCGTTGGGACGATGGTGAATGTCTTGCTCGCGTAGGTCGTTGCTTTAAGGGGGAAGCCCGTACCTGGCTCAGTGAGTGGACTAGCACCACGCGTAACTGGTCTAATTTCAAATTAGAGTTAAAAACGTTGTGCCCACGGTCTGTCGATATCGCGAACATTCTGTACAATGTTATGTGTACCGAGTCGGACAAGTATTCTACCTATGCTGAATATGCGCGTAAATCCTTATTGAAATTACGTATCGTTAAAGGGTTAAGCAGTGAATTACTAACGGCAATTATTATACGCGGAATTACCGACCCACAGGTTCGTGCGTCCGCGAGGAATGCTAAATTAACTCCCGAAAGCATAGTGGATTACTTGTCGAGCTTTGTAAAGTGTAGTGTGCCTGATTCTACTAAGAAACCCAGTGCTCATAGTTCTTCCAATCGTACCAGTAATAGCCAGTTTAAACGTAAACCTTTCGATATTTCTAAGGTACGTTGTTTTCAGTGTAACGAAGTAGGCCATAAACGCGAATGTTGTCCCAAACGACCTAAATCAGATTCACAAAGCAATAATTCTGAAAATAATACGAATAGCTTTTCAACAAAACCTCGTCCAGACAAATGTAGTTTTTGCAAAAAAATAGGTCATACGGAAAATAAGTGTTTTGCTAAGGAACGTGTTAGAAATAATAGTTCCGTTAATTTTTGTCGCGAAAATGAGGGTGAACGTAAGAATTCCGATGTTATTACGGCTGTTATATCGAATATACCTGTCGATGTACTTATCGACAGCGGGTCAGGCGTTTCTTTAATAATTTCTGACTTAGTTAAGTACTTTTCATGTCGAGTAAAACCAGCTTACCAATTATTACGAGGGTTAGGTGGAATGGAGGTTATAGCAAAGACTATGATTACATTACCGATACAATTAAATAATATTACTTTAGAAGTTGATTTTTATGTTGTTGATAAAAGTCATTTAAACGTGCCCGTAATTATTGGTACCGATGTCTTAAATAGGAAAGGTGTTGCGTACGTTCGTACCGGTGATTCGCAACATATCATTCATAGTGATTTCGTGAATAATATAACTCGGATAGATCCATCATTAGTCTTCGAAAATATATCGACGCACGTTACCGGGCGAGATAGGGAACAGTTGTTAAAGGTATTAAACAAATATTCTGATTACTTTTTAACTGGTACAGCTACCACCACAGGTAAGAGTAGTGAAATGGAGATTAAGTTGACTAGTGATATTCCGATTTATTACCGACCATATAAATTGTCTTATGACGAGAAAATACGTGTTCGTGCTATAGTTAAAGATTTATTAGAGAAAGGCATAATTCGTGAATCAGAGTCGGAATACGCTAGCCCGATATTGCTCGTGAAAAAGAAAGACGGTTCAGATAGGATGGTAGTTGATTATAGAGCCCTAAATCAAATTACAGTTAAAATTAGACACCCTCTTCCGTTGATTAATGATCATGTAGACATGCTTGGTAAAGCTAAGTGGTTCAGTGCACTTGATATGGTGTCAGGCTTTCACCAATTGAGGGTCAGTGAGGATTCCATTCACAAAACTGCCTTTATCACCCCTGAAGGGCATTACGAATACTGTAAAATGCCTTATGGTCTTGCCAATGCTCCCGTTATCTATCAGAAAACTATCAGTAAAACCTTGAAATCTTTTATTGAATCGGGTAAAGTACTTGTGTATGTCGACGATGTGTTACTGCTTTCTGATACAATCGATGAGAACCTTGTTTTGCTAGACGCAGTCCTAGAAACTTTAACAGAAGCCGGGTTTTCTATAAACTTGAAGAAATGTAGTTTCCTAACTAGCGAAATAGAGTACTTAGGTAGAATAATTAGTCAGGGTCAGGTTAGACCGAGCAAACATAAAGTTGAAGCCTTGACTAGGTCGCCAAGACCGAGTAACGTTAAGCAAGTTCGCCAATTCCTGGGCCTGGCTGGCTATTTTCGGCGGTATATTCCTAGTTACGCAATTAAAACTGCCTGCATGGCTGCTTTAACTCGAAAAGGCGTTGTTTTTAATTGGAGCAATGAACACGAAAAGGCTAGGCAAGAAATTATTGCATACTTAACTAGCGAGCCTTTATTAACGATATTCGATCCCGATCTACCTACGCAGTTACATACTGACGCGAGTGCGATAGGTTACGGTGGTATTCTGATGCAAATACACAAAGATAATCGTAAGCGCGTCGTCGCGTATTTTAGTAAGCTGACGGTAGGTGCGGAATCGAAGTACCATAGTTATGAACTCGAGACCCTAGCCGTTATAAAATCATTGCAGCATTTTCGTCAATACCTTGTTGGGAAACCCTTTACTATAATAACTGACTGTAATACGTTAAAAATGACCCAACGCAAGAAAGATCTTCAGCCGAGAGTAGCGCGATGGTGGATCTATATGCAGGACTTTGACTTTACCTTAGAATATCGCAAGGGTTGTTTAATGTCTCACGTAGACTATTTGAGCCGAAATCCGGTTAATGTCATAAATGCCGTTCAGAAACCTCTTAATTGGGCGCAGATAGCTCAGGCGGGTGACGAAGAAACTTTGTCACTATTAGATAAGTTAAATAACGGTGAGTTAGATTCAAGTCGTTATGTAAAACGTAACGATCTGTTGTATTATAGGTACTGTGTTGAGGGCGAGCAAGAGCGTTACCTATGTTATGTCCCTAAAGCGTTTCGTTTGAGCTTGCTACGTGTATTCCACGACGAACATGAACATTTGGGTATAGACAAAACTATTGACTTGATTCTCAAACACTTTTGGTTCCCGGGTTTGAGACGATTTGTTACTAAGTACATAACACACTGCGTCGTATGTATATCGCACAAACAAGTACCCCGTGCCCCCTTACAGCCGATATCATCTTGGCAAAAGAACCCAATACCATTTGATACAGTACATGCTGATGTACTCGGTCCGCTTAGAGAATGTAACGGATTTAAGTACGTACTCATAATAGTTGACGCGTACACAAAGTATTGTTTGTTATACAGCCTGTATAGACAGGATTGTGACGAGTTAAGGCGGGTGATAACTCAAACGATATCTTTGTTTGGTACTTTTAAGCGATTGGTGTGCGACCGCAGTCGGATGTTTGATAACCACAATTTTGTTCACTGGTTAACTGATTCTGGTATCGAAGTACATTTCATTACGCCTGAAATGCATCAGGAGAACGGGCAAGTTGAACGATACTGCCGTACTGTTCTAAATATGGTCAGGATTGAAGTTAATAATAACGAAAACGAACGGCCGAACGTTTTGTGGAAATTACAGCTCATATTAAACATTACAAAACATAAGACGACACAATATTCTGCGTTAAATCTATTAGTCGGCACGGAATCCACTACGCCAGTTATTAACTCTTTAATTAGAGATGTTACATTCGAGGGCTCAAATCCAAATCGCGAAGCGATCCGCGAGCTACGCAGACAACGCGCAGATGAATTAATAAATAGAAACAAATCCAAACAAGACGCGTATGTCAATAAAAATAGAAACCCTCCTAAAAGGTTCAATGTTAATGATCGAGTCTTTGTTATTAAAAGATCACAAAGTACTGGCAAGTTAGATTGTGGTATGCGAGGCCCATATAGGGTTGTGAGTGTTCTACCTAACGATAGGTACGAACTAAAATTGTTAGCTGGTTCGTATGGCAAAACCAGTCAAGCAGCTGCTGGGTTCATGGTGTTGTGGCGCGGCGAGTGGACGCCTGACACATGCGCTGGTTTCTTTGAAAGTTAGTTGAGAACTTTCATTGGTTTTATTTTTGTTATATGCACCCAGCTTTTGCTTACACTTTGTAGATTATATGTACCAAACAATCACTGATTGCATTTGTTGTTTTGTTGGGTGCCGAGGCTCATGTAAATCCTTAGTGCACATGGTTTTGGGTGGCACAGACTGTGGAATGTACTATTGAGAGTGCAGTTCATGGTGAAGGTATCGAGGTTGATGTCGGTGGGGCCCATGCTGACTATAGACCGAGTGTAAATCCTGAAGTAGGTCTTATGGTTGACCTGCTGTAACCAATGTAAATCCTGATGCGCGCATTGTATTTGGTGTGGGAATATGACCTGAGTAAATCCTACTTGTGATATGAAAAGTCGTTGCGTGCGACTGTTTAGTTTAATGCAAAGTGTTTGTGTTGTTCGGTACATAAAGTCACTGCTATTTGAGTTACAATTCTTTTGCTATCTTGTGTAATAACTTTAAGTATGTGATCTTAACGTATGTGTACTGTGGTTACAGGTTGCGATGAAGATCAAGCATTCAACCATGACGACGGTGGTGCTGGTCCATCATCGAGAGCTGACGAAGGCTGCGAGGACGCTGCCATGTCAGGAGAGGCCGTGTTAGATGACAACACCAGTCACTCCCCTCCAGAGCGGCCACGCCTATAAAAGAAGCAAGCCTGCGTGGACTCGTCCATTTTGCCGGCTGTCGTAGACTCGTCAACATTGTTACTCTGCCCATTTCGTGTCTAATTTTATTTCTTATTATTTTAAATTGTCGTGTAATTTCTACAGTTTGGTATTAGGTAATAGGTAATACGGGCTGGTGTCCGCAACTCCACGTCAATGTACAGTTTGGTATTAAAGTTATTTTTTTTAATGTCTAAAATGTTTTATTTATAAGAATATTTTATCTCCCAAAGTTAAATTTATTCATAAAATGTTGACCACTTTTCTAACATAAAAACTATGCTAAGATTTAAAAAAGTACCGTTCGTTTTAGACGGAGCATCTTGATAAACCGTGCGCTTTACATTACAATTACGCACGAGTACGTAATGAGATACATTACGATATTGAAATTGGTGCAGTAAGAGACCTTTTACGAGCAAATGTGTTATAAAATAATTTTACTTACTAGTAGGTAGGTACATAATGTGTGTCTTTTTAATGGATAAGTGTATTTGAAAAAAAAGGTGTTTGGATTAATAAATAAAGCGAATAGATTAACGGAAAGTTATTGAGACGAGTGAAATAGGTAGTTATATGCGGTTCTGAATGAATCATGATGGAAGTCCAAACAAAGTCTCGCTTTCACGCCTAATTCCGAATTCGATTTCGATTAAATTTAGTACAAAAATAGACTAGACCTTGGGAAAGGACATAAGCTACCTTTTGTTGTAAAAAAGGGCATGAACGGGTTGAAATAAGGGATAAAAATTTACATGGGAATTCGTCATTTTCGAAGATAAAACCATGAAACTTGGTATTTAGGCACTTGATAAGAAGTAAATAAACATTTGTTCCAGCGTTTTTGAAGTGTTGACCTACATGGGAATAAAATAGGAAATGAAAGTTCGCAGGGAAGTCCAAACAAATCTGTCTATGTTTACAATACGCATAATCATCGGAAACATGTATATTATTAGTGAAAATGCCGTCTTAATGTATACACGTGGCGCGAGCGCGGGAACTCAAATGTAACCCGGGTATCATGGGAGGAATGGTGGTACTTTTAGCTGGTGACTTCAGACAGATCCTGCCGGTCATTACTAGGGGTACACCGGCAGATGAAATAAATGCCTGTTTGAAAGCTTCTGTATTATGGGTACACGTAAAAAAGTTTTGTCTGACTACAAATATGCGAGTACAACTGCACAATGATTCTCAAGCAGGGCAATATGCGGCTGCTCTTCTAAACATCGGAGAAGATTGTATGCCAACAGACAGTAACGGCATGATTTCACTGATACGTGAATTCTGTCAAGTTGTCGATAACACAGATGATTTAAAAAATAATGTTTATCCTGATTTACAAATAAATATGATCAATCGAGAATGGTTGTGTGAAAGGGCAATTTTGGTGCCGACAAATGAGACAGTAGGCCAGATAAACGAACAAATTATGTCAGACGTGGAGGGGGATGTTGTCGAGTACCTCTCAGTAGACAATGTTATTAATACTGAACACGGGACGTCGTATCCTATAGAATTTCTCAACTCTTTAGAATTATCAGGAGTGTCTTCCCATAAGTTAAGGCTGAAAGTTGGTGTTCCAGTCCTGTTGATGAGAAATCTTGACGCACCAAGGCTATGTAATGGTACACGGCTACAAATTACTCATCTAGGATGCAACATTATAAAAACTATAATCATGACTGCAATGGCAAAAGGATAAAATGTTTTAATTCCCCGTATTCCAATAATTCCGACAGATTTGCCATTTCAGTTCAAAAGAGTGCAGTTTCCCCTGAAAGCAGCATTTGCAATTACAATAAACAAAGCTCAAGGACAGACGCTTAAAGTTGCAGGTGTACATTTAGAAAAAAAAATGTTTTTCCCATGGGCAACTCTATGTGGCGTGCTCACGAGTATCAACCCCGCAAAATCTTTATGTTTTAGCAAAGGAGAAACAAAAAACGTAGTTTATAAAAATGTATTAAAATAAGTTATTACAGTTAACCACAGCAGTTTGTATGTGTATTATTTGCAAAGTAAGTATCCTAAAAAATAAAAAATGCTGCCCAAACTATTTCACGCGAACGAAGTCGCGGGTACAAGCTAGTTTATTCATATATTCATATAGTATAGAAGAGTGTTATAATAAGTAAAGTAGGACATTATGAAAATTATAATGTTATTAAAATTATCTTATGACAAAAGTTGATGTAATACAGTTTGTAACGTATGTCATAGTAAATCTTAAGAAATATCGATAAATTGTATCGTATCTGCCACCCCTATTTTTGACATCACTGTCATCACATAAATGTCGTCACTAAACGTAAAACGTCACTTGTCACTGTCAGTCTCGGAGCTATGAAAAAGTATACCTTATGGTTCGATTATAACCTCAAAATCGGATACATTTTTTAAAAATATATCTATTCTACATCTAGTCCGCTATAAAAATAAGATCTTATTGGAGTTTACTAATGATCGACAATACAACACATAATTTTCCGACGCTTTTGGTTCCAGGGCGAACAATGTTCGGGCGTAGAGCAATGTCCTTTGTTGAGTGACATTCGTAAAGTGGTTTCCATAAAGCTGCCTTCATTAAAATGAACAGAGAAAATTCGACTATACAGGAAGATTTTTTAGTCACCGTCCAATTTTTTTCTATGCATTAGGTATCATTTACTAACTCCATTTTTGAAAAAAAAACGATACGTAAAATTTTCATATTAAATCATTTTCTCGAAAGAATTATCCGCTCTGCGTGGTCACAAGTTAAACGTTAATAACAGTGTTGCCGCTTAGGAAAAAATTAAGTCACCAAACTTTTACTAAAATGTCACTAGATTGGGTGAAAAAATAAATTCAAAAAGTCACTAGAAGTCACTAAATTATTTAATGAACAAAATAACTTATTATAGATTTAATTAAAAACAAATATGAAAAATCAATGAACAAAAAAAACCTTTCAATTTGAATTAAACAAAAACTGTGCTTAAAAAATAATTAGTTATTAAATTCTCATCTACGAGTATTATCACTGTATCATCCAGCTTCGTTCGGCATGGTGAAAGTGGACGGTTGCTCTGTGGTTGCAGTGGAAGTCGAACCTTGCGGCTGTTCTAAGGATGTAGATGGGGCAGTTTTCTTATTTATATTTTTAACGGTTTTCGTCATTTGGGACAAGACTCCACTTGGTAAAACGTATGTTTTGCAGGCTTCTTTTAATATATTTTTCTCATGACAGAGTGAGATGCATAATCATGCGTATAATATCGAGCAAAATGCTGCAACGTGGAATGCTGCTTATAAGGAAATACCCGGTTAGTCTAATGAATATTTCGTGTTGCCAGTGCACGTTACTCAATAACTACACAACATTAAAATCTGCGGGCCTAGCCAAGTTACAAACGTTTCGTATCGAATCTCTTTCTACAATCGTTAACGCCTCGGCGTAAGCGATCTTAGAAAACGATAAGTTGGTAGCCATGTTGACACGACTGAGTAGAACGCTCATTCGTCAACGTCTCTAGAAAAAACCTATACTTTAGTCTATGGTGAGCGTTATTACAAAAGTCAAATTAAGTCGAAGTCAGACTGTGTACTTAGTGCGCGGGCAAATAAAGTTTAGAAAGTAAGCGAAATAAGGTAAAGTTCTTCTTATATTTGGTTTATTATTAAATCACAGTTTGGAATGTAATTTTAAACATTTCTGTGTCTCGAAATGTTATGATATGATTCTGCATATGAATGAAAGATACCTTAAATGAAGTGATAACTTTTATAGGATGGAATCTAGATCTTGAGCAAGCCCAAAACAGTTCGCAGTTTTATTGGAATTCATGGAAAGGTACGTAAATTATGAGTTATTTCGTAAATATCTTCCTTTGTTATTTGATAATCTATCATACTTGAAAGTTTGAAACGTAAACAATGACGTGATATGCGACATGAACTAATACGTAAGAAACAAACAAAACAATTGTGTTTGACTCTATTTAATCAATAGACCCTTTGTTTCTCTGAAATAGTTTTGTTTTTAGTTAAATCTTATGTTGTTGGCTTGCTGCGCGCTTTGGTGTTGACTGTAAGTGCAGCAAGCAATTGCTATAAAAATAAATAAATAAATGGCGAATTAACGAGGCCCCAGCAAGGCCCCAAGGCCGAATAAAAGCTGACCGACTATGGCAGGAACTGGGAGAGTTACTAAACTCCCTTGCTGGAGGAGTAATACAGCCATTGGACAAATGGAAGAAAGTAAGACTCTCACACAAACCACTGTAAAATATTATTTGGTTTCCTATTATTAACATTTAGTATTCTACAAGATGAAGTACATACAACAATCAGTTTACTTCATATAGGTACTAGAAAATGATTGATGAAAACATGCATGAATGTTTAAGTTCAAGTGTGGGCAGATTGGAAAACTAAAAGAAAGAAAAAAGCCTTGGGAAGATGTTGTGAGGCTTCTGGTACTGGTGGTAGTCCAAGCAGCAAACAAACTCTAATTGGTTCAGAAGGGAGAGTGTTGGGCATAATGGGTTTGACTGCTGTCATTGGTCAAGCTGGAATTGGAGAGGCTTTGATATCAGTTTTTCGTTGCTTGTGTGAAGTGTATTTTTTCTAATTTAAATTCCACATATTTTTCAGGCGCCACCATCACAGCTAAACTCTCTATCACCACCGACCAGAGATTCTGTACATATTGCCTGCCCGTCCCTTTCTGCCACAGATGCAATTATGTTGGATTTCATTCCTTCTGGTTATACTATACAAGGTACATTTATTATTTTTTTTTTTAATATTCAATGTTTTGGCTAAATAATTCATTTGGGCACATTTTAATATATGACTGTAATTATTTATTCTCAGCAACACCAGCATCTCGCCTGTCCTTCACTGCCACCTACTCCCGCTGGAGAACTTCCATGCCATCCTCCACCACCAGTGCTAACGACGACGCCCGGCATTGCGTCCGCGCCGACGCCGTCAGCGACGTCGCCTACCACGTCCACGTCACGGGCGGCTCCGTAGCGGCGACGGCATCGGGCTAGCCCGTCGCCCACCACATCCACGCAGTGGCGCTGTGGGCTGCTTCGAGCGCGCACACGGCGAATACAAACGCCCCTCGAACGAGCCACGAGCAAGTTCGTGGCTGTCGAGCATCGCCGGCTACAACTAGAGGCAGACTGGGAAAAAAAATATCACGATAGGGAGATGGAAAGGTTGCGATTGGAATCGAGAAGAATTGGAATGGAAGAAAAGCTAAATCTTATTTGAAGTCCTTTAGCTGCTACTGTAGACAATTTTATAGAAATTTTACCACAGTTGAGACCATCATCACTACCTTCGACAGATCCCTTATTCGCGAAATCTTGACATTTAGGATTATACTAACTTAAGAAGTTGTATTACTTATTCTAATGATTATAATTCTGTAAATACGTATTTGTTACAGTCGCGAATTATATTTTGATCAACGTACACCCAGACACTGAGCTGCAAATTGCAAAAATCGTAAATTATTATACTCTTAATAGTATAATAATTGATATTTTTGTAATATTAAAACAAAACCTATTTTAATTTACACTTGTAATGTAAGAATGAAACCAATATTTATGTACAGTAACTGTAGGTAATTGTTTTTTTATGTAAAGTAACAAAAAATACCTAAAATGTAGTTATTGAGTGAATTGTAAATACAAATTATTGAATAACTGAAAAATCCTTACTTCTTACCGTGCACGCCACTACCACATCTTGAATGTTAGTGTTTTTAATAAAAACAATAATAAACTTATTTGTAATAATAAAGCTGTTTTATTAATAAAATAATATCTAATTACATTACATTGAACATAAAATTAACATAAAATTAACTAGACATTTTCAAAATACTATCAATAACTTATTATTCATATTTATATGATCAATTAAATATTTTAATTCAATTATTATTTATAACTAGGGAATGTAAATAAAATTTCATTAAAGCTTAAAATAATCTTACTTATAACCTATTCAATAAACATCTCAGCATGACTCTTCCTTGGATTATTGTCTCCGAGCACTGACGATTTATGTCTCTTTTTTGGCGCCTAAGCCACACTTCATTATTAGCGCACCACAACATATTTAAAGTATGCATTTTAAATGCTAGATGGCAAATATAGTCCAAAATTATGGTAAATAAATATTTATAATTCTCGGTCTTAACACACTAACACAGCTGTATCATAATAAGCGTCATTTGTTTATCGTTAACTCTTGGGTCTCGGCGATCGCTAAGCTATCGTTCAAAAACTTCGATATCGTTTCGTTAGCGCTTGTCAAAATTGTAACATGGCTACCATTTGTATGGGATGTAGCGATCAACGTTGTAGAAACGATTACATTTCATTCTACAATTTTGAACGAGTAAACATGGCTACGAATTTTCTATTCGTTTGTTCTGACCACGTGACTTAACGTTGAGATGATGTCATTCCTATACATTTGATTAGTTTTCTACTAGCGTTATCGCTTGTAGATTGTCAACTTGGCTAAGCCTACTGGCTAGTTGACGCAACAAGTTAAATAATTATATATATTATAACTTCTGTGTTGATCATGAAAAAGTCGCTAAAAGTCACCAGAGATTTTTTTGTCACTAAATCATAAAAAAAAGTCACCATAAACAGCAAAAACTCACTAGATCTAGTGACAAAGTCACTAAAGCGGCAACACTGGTTAATAATACTACACTTGCCGCGCAAACATCAATGAAAAGGGCAGCGGCGCAGCACACCCCCCGCTTACCCCCGCCCCGCTACACCTGCGCGTCACATCATCGTTAGTCGGCCACGCGCACCCTTTCGCGACGCAAGCGCTTCCTTCCGTGTTCCCGCGCACCCCGCCGGCGCGCGGCGCCCCGCGCTATCGTGATTCGTGAATTTGTTTACGATGTATTCCTACCGCGAGTATTACGAAGTGGTGCGATCTTACATACTTAGTGGTGAAAGCTTGAACGGTGCCCAGAGACTGTACGAAGCAGAAAGTGTTCCTCGCCTTCGCAATCAAGGGATAATAAATCCTTCAGTACCTAATCGCCAAACGATTTTGGCCGCAAATCAGAGGCTATTAGACCATGGCCAATTTATAGCTCCTACACACGCTCAAGGACGTGGCAGGCCGAGACTCGCAGTAGAGATCAAAGAAGATATCTTCGATTTCTTTGAACGGAGCCCTAGATCGAGTACGCGAGATGCAGCGCAGCGCTTCGCAATATGCCGTGTGGAAACTTCTCCATACTGCTGGGTTGTACCCGTACCATTTTCAAAAGGCACAGGCCTTGCACGACGCAGACGCCGTTCCCCGTCGAGCCTTCTGCGAGTGGCTGATCGCACACCCCGATGCTAACATATTGTGGACTGACGAGGCCTTGTTTACTCGAGTGGGGGCTGTATAATCAGCATAATGAACATTGGTGGTCATTTCGAAACCCACACATGATACGAGAAACATATCACTAAGTGCGGTTTAGCGCAAATGTGTGGGCTGGAATTATCGGCAACAGAATACTGGGGCCATATTTCATTGAGGGACGGCTGACCGGGGGCACGTACTAGATATGTTACGCGCAGTTTTCATGGATGACGTGCCGGTAATCTCCCATCGAGATTTTTTATTATCAACAAGACGGTGCACCGCCTCATTACTCCGCCGCCGTTCGTGATTATTTAAACATAGAACACGGTGATCGTTGGATCGGTCGCGGGGGGCCCGTCGCCTGGCCACCCCGGTCACCAGATCTTACTCCATGTGACTCTTTTTTGTGGGGCGAAATAAAACGACGAGTGTATGTGGAGGAAGCCCAAAGCCTAGACCAATTAAAAGAGCTAATTGTACGTGCATTCGACCAAGTGAAAAGTGACACTGTAGTGCTCAACAAAATTAAAAACAATGTGCATAAACGTGCAAGACTCTGTTTAGAGAGAAACGGTATGCATTTTGAACATTTATTAAAGTACTGTTAATGTGATTGTTCTAAGATGATTTTGATTAAATTTTTAATTATTTGTACAGACGCCAGCACATCAAGCTACTACAATCTGTCAGATTTCTTTAATAGATTTTCAACTTTATCGCTAAACATTAAGGTTCAAAGTTGATTGGCAAAATCTGACAGTTTCGGGTAGCTTGATGTGCTGGCGTCTGTACATAAGTTGATTAAAATTTTTTAAATACGCCTAATAGCAAAACTTTTTCGCACGGCTTTAATAAGGTCTAAAGTTCTTATTTTATCTAGTTTATTTTTACTTTATTTGTAATTGTTTAATTAAGGATTACATTCTAATCTTAATGAACATAGCACAAAGCTTTTGCTTATTGACGGTCCTAAGCCCGTGAAAGTATGAAGGGAAAATTTGCAACTTTGATTATTATTGTGTTATCAATGAATTGCGGCGGCGCGCGGGGCGGGGCGGCCCGCGCAACTTCATCAAGCGCGTACGCACGGCGCGGCAGTGTCCAGAAACATAAACTTTTTATAGATTACTTTGTGATATGATATCTCAATATTTTTGTATTGAGTGATACTAAAAGAAAAAACAAGTATTCAATGATTTTCGCCAAAGAGTAATATATCAAAATTTGGACGGTGACTAAAAAATTTTCCTGTATTGTGTTGGGTACATTGATGTATTAAAAACCCTAGATGCACATTCTCGAAAAAAAGTAACACTCAAAACTGTCGCCAAATACTCGGTAATTGTATCTAGGTAGTCATAGTTATACTATAAACATATTTATTGCAAGTTCAACCTTATGCCCATTCCTTAAAGTTCTTTTTACAAAGCAGTGTACAAAAAGCATTAAAATTTTACGACCAAAGTTAGCCAGTAGGACAGGGCATGGAGTGGAGACTTTAGTCACGGTAATATGCATTTTAGTGTTGGGCAATGATAATAATCCGGTTAATATCATAATGGCTAATAATCGATTAAAAGCAGTTAATAGCCATTAATAGCCATTATGGATGATAACCCTGCTGTTAATGTTATTTTAGTGATTGAAAATTTCCCTTCATGGTTTTCAGGCTTAGGGCTGTCAGATTAGACTTAATTTTCATAATCTTTCTTTGAAGTGAATAAATGTGCAATTTAAAACTAATCTGGCCCATTTAAAAATTTTCAATCAGCTATTTACATTGTTTTTTGATAATTAGATTTTTTATGTGCTTAGTTTTTTTTTTAATTCTTAGTCAGTCATTTATTTGGGATATTTTTCTGGGAATTTTTTATTTTTTTATTTTCGTTTTTAGTTGTTTTTGTTTGTTTGTTGCTCAAAAAAAATTTTTTTTAATCCGGATTCGGTTGGCGTCGCTATAGTGCATTTCATGCATCTCTTTCTGGCAGGAATAAATATTGGCGCCAGAAAGAGATAGCACGAGAAACGGGGGTGCGGGGATGCATGTTACCTACTACTAGTGTTGTAAAAATACCGTATAATACCAAAAGGCTATGTATTAAACAGGTATTTTATTATAACTTACGGTATTATTGGTATTTCATGTATTTTATATTTTGATTCACTTTTTAAGATCCTGCATTATTACGAAGAGGTTCTAGTTTAATAAATAAAATATATTTTTAGTGTCGATTGTATTCTACATTTTAGAATGACTAATTTTAATTTAATGATTACTTAGTAATTAAACTTCACAGATATTATTACAGTATTATATTTCCGTGTATTTTTAATTATTGTGTTTGTTAAATATTTAAATGTACCGCACAGTAGGTACGATTTACCGCGTGATCGGCCCTCCCGCGACTCAACGTTGCATTCGTCGCCGTCAACACGTTAAGACGTGTTCCACCGCGCTGCGTTCGCGCCGTGTTAGTGTCGTCTCGCTTACGCATTGACGTGATACTTTTTTGGCAAAAATGCCCCGACACGCATCTGATGTATGGCAGGGTTTTCAGACAGTGATGAAAATAATAAAATTGAAGAAGAATTTAAATTATAATAAAAAGAGTTTGTGATTCAAATAAGTTTAGGAACCTCTTAAGTTCGCTCTAAACAATTTTCTAATTGGGTTGTTATTTTTCCTTCAATATTTTCATTGTGTCTAGCTATTTTTTTATGGTAATAATGTTAAATCTGTCTATTAATAAAAAAAAAAACATGTATGCAGTTCACACGCGATAGAAGTGAAGCCATCAATAATGAAATATTTATGTAAACGATACACGTGTACAATACACCACGGTTGTTATGATCCTTTTACCCAAGCTTCGTAATACGCAGGCGCGCATACACGTACTAAGACACGTACAACGCTCGGACCCAAGCCTCGTGCGTATCACGTAACACGACTATCAGCGTATTAGGTTTCTGCTTGAAGGCACCCAGAGCAGTACCGACAATCTACGAAGATCATCATTATCATCATAATCATCGTCATCATCATCATCATCATAATCGTCATCGTGATCGTGATCGTGATCTTCATCGTGATCGTCATCGTCATCGATATCGTCATCGTGATCGTCATCGTGATCGTGATCGTCATCGTGATCGTCATCGTGATCGTCATCGTGATCGTCATCGTGATCGTCATCGTCATCGTCATCGTCATCGTCATCGTCCTCGTCTTCACCGTCATCGTCATCTAGTGATAAGCAAAGCAAGACCAAGACCAAGACTGGGACAGTCTTGGTATTGGTCTTCGTGTTGCTTACTCAGTGTTGGTCTTGGTCTTGCTCGCTCGGTCTTGGTGTTGGTCTTGCTAGTGTATAGATAGTCTTGGTCTTGCTCAAATACTTCGAGTCTTGATCATGGTCTTGGTCTTGGATTTTGCTCATCACTACTTCTATCTCAATCTCTCGTACGTTAAATCCTATAGATGTGTGTTTATCTCTTTTTACTGTAGCCTTTTCGTTTCATTGATTTTCAAATCACAACGATGCTAAAGAAGTTTTCACTTCAAAATACAAATTTAAAATACCATTTCATGTTTTATATCTGTGCATTTCCACTGTATTTTCAGTATTTTAATTATTACTCAGACGATTTACTTAAAAAAATATAGAAACAATCGATTTATACATAAAATGCCGTAGCAAATGGTTTAATACCGTATTATACGGTATATTTCGTTTTATACATTTCAATACAAACGGTATAATACAGCACTTTCATCTCTATTACCTACTAACCGCTCGGGTATTTTCCATTGTTTATAATTTACCTACGTCGTATTCACAGAAAAGAGCTAATAAGTAACTGACTTATTTGTACCTTACATTTTTACGTATCGGTTAAAATTTATTTGTAGGTATACATACACCTACATATTTAGCTCGCTTTGTTAAATCAAGTAATTAATTAGGTAGATTGTGAAATCACAAAGCGATAATGTCAATAGTAATTATGGTTTTTTATAGTATTGGATCTCTAAATTAACAAAACTGAATTTCCCGAAAAAAGTGTATTTATTTTATTATTAACACTTTTTCACATACAAAAAGTGAAAATAAATAAAAAGAATAACAATACATTGAATCACACTGCTTACACGCACCCAATTTATGTTCACACCCACAGATTTTACAATAAAACAAAAAAAAAGCATTTATTTTTATAAATATACATTAATAGCAGGGTTATCATCCATTGCACGGCTATTAATGGATACTTATGGATTATAATCGATAATAACTCAAAGCATCCGGCTATTTACCCAACACTATGCATTATCATACAGTACTCCAACTTCATACAAACGGACGAAACGCGAGCTATACCTACGCGCCTCGATCTCGCTGTGCGCTCGCTGCGCAGACAGTCACGGCTGTACCGCAGTGTCGAACGGACGGTGTGTTGTTTTTTTAACAATAACCGCGCGATTTTTTCTCTAAAAATCAGTTAATATGACGAGTAGGAGATATTGTGCTGTTTTTGGTTGTATGAATTCGTCAATAACGCATCCAGACATAAGTTTTTTTTAATTACCTGGAAACTCTGAAAGGTGAGACTATAATAGTACATTATGATATAAGTGCGGTAAGTTGAAAATTACAGCTGAGGCGATATTGCTAGCCCGAGCCGTAGGTGAGGGCTATAAGAAAGCAGAGGCTGTAATTATCAAACCGCACGTATGTCATACGACGTTTTATAACACATTTGTGAGGAAATAAATAGAACTCGGACTTTCTTAAACGAATAAATCTTTAATTACTTGTTTAAACAGTTATTAATTAGCGATGCGCGCGCATCAGCGTCTTTTGTTTATGGTAAAGGCACAAAAAACAGCCAGTATTACTAATAAAGTAAATTAATACTTTTGTGTTTTTGTTACAGATAAATGGTTGTAATTAATTGTCAAAATTAATTAAATTAAAGAATTAAATGTTTATTTATTATATTGTTAGATGACAACACCAGTCACTCCCCTCCAGAGCGGCCACGCCTATAAAAGAAGCAAGCCTGCGTGGACTCGTCCATTTTGCCGGCTGTCGTAGACTCGTCAACATTGTTACTCTGCCCATTTCGTGTCTAATTTTATTTCTTATTATTTTAAATTTTCGTGTAATTTCTACAGTTTGGTATTAAAGTTATTTTTTTTAATGTCTAAAATGTTTTATTTATAAGATCAGAAGTGGGATATGAAGGCCTAATCCGCTCGAATACATCTCTGATTTTATAAATTTGAAGTAGTTTCTGCACGTGTTCTTATTCCGATAGTTTTTGAGGTTAAGTTGGGCAGAGACACAATGCCTTCTGATAGCAAGAGGAAAGGGAGACGTCGTGTACGAACTCCCTCGCCTCCTAATAAGTTAGACGAGATTTTGAAAAGGCTTCAGGGTCTGGAGGAACGGACTCGTGGGAACGAGTCTCGACCTGCATTGATGGCGAGCCCGGAGTCCTGCCACGCTCTGGCCATGTCGAGCACGCCGCCGCCAGACGCGGAGCCCGCCACAACACCTGCCCGTGCACCTTCAGCGTCTACCGCTCCAACGCAAGAGTTTGCCGCCACACCGCTGCCAACGGAGAGCGACACCAAAAGCATAGCTGAACGCTTTTTAGACGCCATGATGACATTCCCGGTGAGATCAAACCAATATTTTGTCTCTGATTTTGATCCAGATGTTCATGATGTCGACACGTGGTGCGATGAAGTTGATAGGGCTCGATCGCTTAATCGTTGGGACGATGGTGAATGTCTTGCTCGCGTAGGTCGTTGCTTTAAGGGGGAAGCCCGTACCTGGCTCAGTGAGTGGACTAGCACCACGCGTAACTGGTCTAATTTCAAATTAGAGTTAAAAACGTTGTGCCCACGGTCTGTCGATATCGCGAACATTCTGTACAATGTTATGTGTACCGAGTCGGACAAGTATTCTACCTATGCTGAATATGCGCGTAAATCCTTATTGAAATTACGTATCGTTAAAGGGTTAAGCAGTGAATTACTAACGGCAATTATTATACGCGGAATTACCGACCCACAGGTTCGTGCGTCCGCGAGGAATGCTAAATTAACTCCCGAAAGCATAGTGGATTACTTGTCGAGCTTTGTAAAGTGTAGTGTGCCTGATTCTACTAAGAAACCCAGTGCTCATAGTTCTTCCAATCGTACCAGTAATAGCCAGTTTAAACGTAAACCTTTCGATATTTCTAAGGTACGTTGTTTTCAGTGTAACGAAGTAGGCCATAAACGCGAATGTTGTCCCAAACGACCTAAATCAGATTCACAAAGCAATAATTCTGAAAATAATACGAATAGCTTTTCAACAAAACCTCGTCCAGACAAATGTAGTTTTTGCAAAAAAATAGGTCATACGGAAAATAAGTGTTTTGCTAAGGAACGTGTTAGAAATAATAGTTCCGTTAATTTTTGTCGCGAAAATGAGGGTGAACGTAAGAATTCCGATGTTATTACGGCTGTTATATCGAATATACCTGTCGATGTACTTATCGACAGCGGGTCAGGCGTTTCTTTAATAATTTCTGACTTAGTTAAGTACTTTTCATGTCGAGTAAAACCAGCTTACCAATTATTACGAGGGTTAGGTGGAATGGAGGTTATAGCAAAGACTATGATTACATTACCGATACAATTAAATAATATTACTTTAGAAGTTGATTTTTATGTTGTTGATAAAAGTCATTTAAACGTGCCCGTAATTATTGGTACCGATGTCTTAAATAGGAAAGGTGTTGCGTACGTTCGTACCGGTGATTCGCAACATATCATTCATAGTGATTTCGTGAATAATATAACTCGGATAGATCCATCATTAGTCTTCGAAAATATATCGACGCACGTTACCGGGCGAGATAGGGAACAGTTGTTAAAGGTATTAAACAAATATTCTGATTACTTTTTAACTGGTACAGCTACCACCACAGGTAAGAGTAGTGAAATGGAGATTAAGTTGACTAGTGATATTCCGATTTATTACCGACCATATAAATTGTCTTATGACGAGAAAATACGTGTTCGTGCTATAGTTAAAGATTTATTAGAGAAAGGCATAATTCGTGAATCAGAGTCGGAATACGCTAGCCCGATATTGCTCGTGAAAAAGAAAGACGGTTCAGATAGGATGGTAGTTGATTATAGAGCCCTAAATCAAATTACAGTTAAAATTAGACACCCTCTTCCGTTGATTAATGATCATGTAGACATGCTTGGTAAAGCTAAGTGGTTCAGTGCACTTGATATGGTGTCAGGCTTTCACCAATTGAGGGTCAGTGAGGATTCCATTCACAAAACTGCCTTTATCACCCCTGAAGGGCATTACGAATACTGTAAAATGCCTTATGGTCTTGCCAATGCTCCCGTTATCTATCAGAAAACTATCAGTAAAACCTTGAAATCTTTTATTGAATCGGGTAAAGTACTTGTGTATGTCGACGATGTGTTACTGCTTTCTGATACAATCGATGAGAACCTTGTTTTGCTAGACGCAGTCCTAGAAACTTTAACAGAAGCCGGGTTTTCTATAAACTTGAAGAAATGTAGTTTCCTAACTAGCGAAATAGAGTACTTAGGTAGAATAATTAGTCAGGGTCAGGTTAGACCGAGCAAACATAAAGTTGAAGCCTTGACTAGGTCGCCAAGACCGAGTAACGTTAAGCAAGTTCGCCAATTCCTGGGCCTGGCTGGCTATTTTCGGCGGTATATTCCTAGTTACGCAATTAAAACTGCCTGCATGGCTGCTTTAACTCGAAAAGGCGTTGTTTTTAATTGGAGCAATGAACACGAAAAGGCTAGGCAAGAAATTATTGCATACTTAACTAGCGAGCCTTTATTAACGATATTCGATCCCGATCTACCTACGCAGTTACATACTGACGCGAGTGCGATAGGTTACGGTGGTATTCTGATGCAAATACACAAAGATAATCGTAAGCGCGTCGTCGCGTATTTTAGTAAGCTGACGGTAGGTGCGGAATCGAAGTACCATAGTTATGAACTCGAGACCCTAGCCGTTATAAAATCATTGCAGCATTTTCGTCAATACCTTGTTGGGAAACCCTTTACTATAATAACTGACTGTAATACGTTAAAAATGACCCAACGCAAGAAAGATCTTCAGCCGAGAGTAGCGCGATGGTGGATCTATATGCAGGACTTTGACTTTACCTTAGAATATCGCAAGGGTTGTTTAATGTCTCACGTAGACTATTTGAGCCGAAATCCGGTTAATGTCATAAATGCCGTTCAGAAACCTCTTAATTGGGCGCAGATAGCTCAGGCGGGTGACGAAGAAACTTTGTCACTATTAGATAAGTTAAATAACGGTGAGTTAGATTCAAGTCGTTATGTAAAACGTAACGATCTGTTGTATTATAGGTACTGTGTTGAGGGCGAGCAAGAGCGTTACCTATGTTATGTCCCTAAAGCGTTTCGTTTGAGCTTGCTACGTGTATTCCACGACGAACATGAACATTTGGGTATAGACAAAACTATTGACTTGATTCTCAAACACTTTTGGTTCCCGGGTTTGAGACGATTTGTTACTAAGTACATAACACACTGCGTCGTATGTATATCGCACAAACAAGTACCCCGTGCCCCCTTACAGCCGATATCATCTTGGCAAAAGAACCCAATACCATTTGATACAGTACATGCTGATGTACTCGGTCCGCTTAGAGAATGTAACGGATTTAAGTACGTACTCATAATAGTTGACGCGTACACAAAGTATTGTTTGTTATACAGCCTGTATAGACAGGATTGTGACGAGTTAAGGCGGGTGATAACTCAAACGATATCTTTGTTTGGTACTTTTAAGCGATTGGTGTGCGACCGCAGTCGGATGTTTGATAACCACAATTTTGTTCACTGGTTAACTGATTCTGGTATCGAAGTACATTTCATTACGCCTGAAATGCATCAGGAGAACGGGCAAGTTGAACGATACTGCCGTACTGTTCTAAATATGGTCAGGATTGAAGTTAATAATAACGAAAACGAACGGCCGAACGTTTTGTGGAAATTACAGCTCATATTAAACATTACAAAACATAAGACGACACAATATTCTGCGTTAAATCTATTAGTCGGCACGGAATCCACTACGCCAGTTATTAACTCTTTAATTAGAGATGTTACATTCGAGGGCTCAAATCCAAATCGCGAAGCGATCCGCGAGCTACGCAGACAACGCGCAGATGAATTAATAAATAGAAACAAATCCAAACAAGACGCGTATGTCAATAAAAATAGAAACCCTCCTAAAAGGTTCAATGTTAATGATCGAGTCTTTGTTATTAAAAGATCACAAAGTACTGGCAAGTTAGATTGTGGTATGCGAGGCCCATATAGGGTTGTGAGTGTTCTACCTAACGATAGGTACGAACTAAAATTGTTAGCTGGTTCGTATGGCAAAACCAGTCAAGCAGCTGCTGGGTTCATGGTGTTGTGGCGCGGCGAGTGGACGCCTGACACATGCGCTGGTTTCTTTGAAAGTTAGTTGAGAACTTTCATTGGTTTTATTTTTGTTATATGCACCCAGCTTTTGCTTACACTTTGTAGATTATATGTACCAAACAATCACTGATTGCATTTGTTGTTTTGTTGGGTGCCGAGGCTCATGTAAATCCTTAGTGCACATGGTTTTGGGTGGCACAGACTGTGGAATGTACTATTGAGAGTGCAGTTCATGGTGAAGGTATCGAGGTTGATGTCGGTGGGGCCCATGCTGACTATAGACCGAGTGTAAATCCTGAAGTAGGTCTTATGGTTGACCTGCTGTAACCAATGTAAATCCTGATGCGCGCATTGTATTTGGTGTGGGAATATGACCTGAGTAAATCCTACTTGTGATATGAAAAGTCGTTGCGTGCGACTGTTTAGTTTAATGCAAAGTGTTTGTGTTGTTCGGTACATAAAGTCACTGCTATTTGAGTTACAATTCTTTTGCTATCTTGTGTAATAACTTTAAGTATGTGATCTTAACGTATGTGTACTGTGGTTACAGGTTGCGATGAAGATCAAGCATTCAACCATGACGACGGTGGTGCTGGTCCATCATCGAGAGCTGACGAAGGCTGCGAGGACGCTGCCATGTCAGGAGAGGCCGTGTTAGATGACAACACCAGTCACTCCCCTCCAGAGCGGCCACGCCTATAAAAGAAGCAAGCCTGCGTGGACTCGTCCATTTTGCCGGCTGTCGTAGACTCGTCAACATTGTTACTCTGCCCATTTCGTGTCTAATTTTATTTCTTATTATTTTAAATTGTCGTGTAATTTCTACAGTTTGGTATTAGGTAATAGGTAATACGGGCTGGTGTCCGCAACTCCACGTCAATGTACAGTTTGGTATTAAAGTTATTTTTTTTAATGTCTAAAATGTTTTATTTATAAGAATATTTTATCTCCCAAAGTTAAATTTATTCATAAAATGTTGACCACTTTTCTAACATAAAAACTATGCTAAGATTTAAAAAAGTACCGTTCGTTTTAGACGGAGCATCTTGATAAACCGTGCGCTTTACATTACAATTACGCACGAGTACGTAATGAGATACATTACGATATTGAAATTGGTGCAGTAAGAGACCTTTTACGAGCAAATGTGTTATAAAATAATTTTACTTACTAGTAGGTAGGTACATAATGTGTGTCTTTTTAATGGATAAGTGTATTTGAAAAAAAAGGTGTTTGGATTAATAAATAAAGCGAATAGATTAACGGAAAGTTATTGAGACGAGTGAAATAGGTAGTTATATGCGGTTCTGAATGAATCATGATACGGTAGGTACCTACCTACTTACGCTTGTGTTAAAACTTCGGTGCATGTGTGTTTTGTTAGTTTGCATAATTCCAAGTAAGTAGGCAAATGTAATTAAAATGCTGGAGACGGGCAGCCCTATCGCATGTTTACGTACCGCGCGGCTGTAGGTATTTATTTCCAAGAAGCGGCCGAGTTACAATATTGTATAGATAATATTACCGTGCTTTAGTGTTGGGCACAGTGACGCGACGTGGTGAAAATAATGACTTCTCAGGCGGGAATTTAACAACTGATTTATTTTCTAAAACAACCTACTTATACAGTGTGAGTCTTCATAAAGTGCACATATTAAAAAGGGTGAAAATATAAACAATTTTACCGACGGAAAAAATGTCAAAAATAACCTAAAAAAAAAATTGAATTTTTTATGGGCTTTTAATTTTTTGAAGTGAAAACTTCTTTAGCGGCCTTGTACACTTTTTTTGTAACGGGTAAAAATGTAAAACTCGCGTCAGGACACGTGACCCTGATCGAAAATACGTTCTACTCATATAACCCTAGGAGACACTTTCTTGCTGGGGTAACGTACACGTCTCCGTGACTTACCAGATGCAAAAATATTGTGACTTACGTCTTGTAGCTGAGGACCCCAAGAAAGATGCTTATCGATCCAAACCCCAAGGTTCTTAACCCTTTCGCTGATTGGAATAGCAGTTCCGTTAAACTGAACCTGGGGAAGCTGTGACCAGCAGTGCTATTCTGTAAAAACCTCACCGTGAGAACTTAGGCAAAGTGAGCGGGAAGTGAGCTCTGTCATTTCGTAATGGTAGGTTTTGACACTATTAAGTGCTCACTTCACTTATGATTTCACGGTGAGATTTTTACAGAATGGACCGGCAGTTTATCTTGGGGATCATCCTTGAGCTGCCAACAACAATGAGCTGAGTCTTCTATGGGTTAACCTGCAACCCATGCGCCTCACGTGTATGTGTTTGTCGCTTTTTCGTTTCATTGAGTTTCAAATCACAACGATGATAAAGAAGTTTTCACTTAAAAAAAAAAAGTTTTTTTGTTAACAGTACTGTTTAGACTTTCATAAGCATTTACTAAAAATCTGTTATTTTGACATTACAAACGGAACGTAAGTTAACCTACTCATCTTTTTCTGTTACAACTAGGGCTGCCAACTTTTTTTGAGACAAATTACGTATCAAATTCTTTGAATAGGAAAAAAGATTTTGGAAGAAAAAAAAGAATTTTTCAAATTTAGGTATGTTACCCTTAAAACATATATATTTGGTGCTTTTAGCAAGCACTAACAATTATTTGTTGTTTTTGAAAGTTTCAAAGCTAGTTTTACAATCGAAATTTTGATATAAATAAATAAATAATTCGTTTTATTATTAAATTTATGGACGATCTGTTTCTCCCTTCTCACCACTGCAGATTTATTACCGAAAAAACTCAATGAAAGCTGAAGTGGCCGGAACAGGGTAAATAAGAAATATTTTGTTTTTACATTTGGTACTTAAGCTCTCAGATGCATTTATAAGTAAAGTATATCTTTCCATTTGTCTTCACAACTGGTTTGTCTTAAGCATAACTATATTTTTCCCTGAAAATTCTTTATCTTTAAAAAAAAATTTGGCCCTCCCATAGTAAATCAATCAGCTGGTAGTCAGTTTTGTATGGGAGGGCCAAATTTTTTTTCATATTTCGACCTATGTTCTTTGGGGAAAGTTGTTGAGTTTCATGAGCACATTCACCTCCTTCAGGGTTGATACCCCCCTTCCGTTACACGCTGTATATATATATATATTTTCTGTAATATTCGTATAGGACACGAAATTCGCCATTTACATACCGTTTTTTATTCAGTTCGTGCAGTCCTTCTCTCATATTAAGAATATCTTGTTTTAAAAATGTACTGCTTTCTAAACAGAAAAGGGATAATTTTGATAACGCCATGATTTTGAGCTCGTTTTGACTACCTAAATAATTATGTCCACCGCGGCCGCTGCAACTAACCGCTACTGAGGGTACGTGGCGTGCAAAACGCACCGCTTACCGACGCCGCCCCGCTCGCCGCGCCGCGCGCCGCTATAAGACCGAAGTCGTTGCCAGGGGGTAAGGGTGCATTTCCACAGAAGCGGAGCTGGGCGAAGCGGAGCAGAGACGTGCAGGAATCGACTAATCACAATGGTTGAAATCCTCATCGCGTCACTCGTCTCGTCTGTGATTGGACGATTCCTACACGTCTCCGCTCCGCTCCGCCCAGCTCCGCTTCTGTGGAAACGCACCCTAAGGCGGGCGCCGAGCGCGACGGGCTCGAGCGAGATAGCGCGCGTAGTTTTCAAACGTTCCTAGTCCTAGACGCGCGTTGTGGCCGCACTACGGGCCCAGTCCGCAAGCGACCGAATGCGCGGGTGGCGGGGGTATCAAACCAGTTCGGTGTTATCGCTTGGCGTATGCGCGTATTTTTTTTTGTAAAATGGTGGTAAATACTGAGGTATTTATAAGTGTGATTCAATCTAAACCACATGGCAAAGTAAACATCCACACCACAGTAATCGCGCAATAATAAGAAAATTATGGTGCCAAATAAACCATTCACCATTCACTTGTCTGCTTTTATTTATTTCGTGCACACCATCTCTTGTGTTCAACACCTTCCATCTCAGGATCGGGCTATCTAAGAAAAATAAATCCTCGTCCATGGTTTGTAATACCTGAAATACGCCTTAGCACTACAACGGCTCGCACGTCACTGAGCTCAGAGCTGAGCCACGCACGCCTCCTCCGTCGTGCGTGCCCGCGCCACAGGCCCTAGTCACCGCGCCACAGGCCCTAGTCACCGCGCCACAGGCCCTAGTCACCGCGCGGTCAGTGCGGACGCACACTGTGTCTATGCACACTACCCACGGAACATGGAACATGGAAGTACCGATATAAGTATGGATTGATAACAATACGTAAACTTTACTTGACTTAACCCAGTTAGACCGACCGACCCATAAATGGGTTTCGGGAAATAAAAAATTCTACCCTCATTATATGAATTTATTAAAACAATTGTCATATTTTTAGAATCGTCAGTTAATGACTGTTAAGTGTGCTGACAAGATACGTACCTAGTGAATTTTATAATTTCTAGTTGTTTTTTGCAAGTGAAAACGTGTGTATTGGAAATTGTAAGACATGTCCTCAAAAAGGTAAGATTATATTATATTTGTTGTTATCTTTCTATAAATATAATATCAAAAATATAAGTAAGTATAAAAAAACATAAAGTATACAGATTGACCAACCGTATATTGTCAAAACGTATAATGAAAATATGCGAGGCATTGATCGATCTGATCAGAACATAGGCCTATACCGGAATTGCATCAGAGACAAGAAATAGTACTTTCCTTTATTCTGCCATAGTATTGATGCAGAATCCGGCAAACAGGATACTTGTGTGAATATTTATATTTAAACACGTAGACTACTAAACGGGATCCTGCAAAAAACGGTATCTTGCCGTGGGAAAGAGCCCTAATTGTTACCCCAATTATAGTACATAAGTTTCTTACGCTAGTTATCGGAGCGCGTGATCTTGCCACGGGGCAGGGCAAACGACTGGCCGCCAAACGAGGTGCGCAGGGGACATTGCATTTTGCCTCGCTAGCATTATTGCTACCTGTAGTCCCTACAAATACTAAAGGGGATGCTGCAAAAAAACCGTACCTGCAAAAAACGGGATGCTGCAAAAAACCGTACCTGCAAAAAACGGGATCTTGCCGTGGGAAAGGGCCGTAACATCGCTAATTATCGCTTACAGTTAAAATGTAACTTAGCCGTTTTGTTCGACATACATAGTTGCTTTGTTTCCGGCTTTGGGGTTGTCCCGATTATGGAGAATGACATTGAGATCCTCAAACTCAGCGAACAACCGGATAGCTACAAGCTGTTTTAATGGCTATACAATCGATTTATAAACAAATAAAATATTAGAAACAAAAAATGCCAGATAACAATTGTGAAAAACAAAACTCGAAAGCGACAACGAACCAATAGTAATACCTCGACATACCGCGTGCTTGTCAAAGCGCTGATAATTTACTCTTGTGTCAATGAAACATACCCTTAATAAGCTTTATCCAACAAGTTACTCAAATCTTCCCTTCATACTTTTACGGGCTTAGGACCGTCATAAATACTTTTTTATCTACAAGTTACTGAACATAAAACTAAAAACAGGTTTACCATCTAAGAAATATTATTATTATCTGAATAAAGTATTTGTGACGTATTTAAAAGATTTGAATCAACTTATTTACAACGATTTTAATTGCCTAATCTACTTTAAAATGTTTACTATTTACAAAAGTACGAGTAGGTACATACTTACACTTCCCGGTAACGTAGTAAATGTTCGAAGCCACTGAGACGCATTAGGTCGAATGTCGAGATCGGAGTAAAATAACTTTAATAGTTAACTGAAACCGGCATCTTGCGCTCTTTCTAAGCATATAACAATCATAATTCTATCTCTTTTTGTTCTGATAATATACAAATTCATAAGGTCGTATCTGTCGAGTTTGTGAATTTATATCGTGGAATAAGGCTTGATAGCAACTGCGGTATTTATGCTTAAAATGTTGGTATAATTAGAAGGGCGAACATTGACTACAGCTTTCATGATTTTAAATTATTTTACGAGTAAGGCATGGACTATTTTGTCATTCGACTTTATTCTACAAGGATTGTTAGTAAAAATAACACGTATTGTCAGATAGAACTTTATGTCTCTTGAAATTAAATAATCATATGTCATGCCTTGAGATATACTGTTATGCCTCAAAAGTTTTATTTGTTTGTTTAAGGTCTACAAACATAATTAGTCCTTATGCCTTTAAAAAGTGCTACTTTATCGTTGTAACGAAATGCACATGTGTGAAAAAGAAACGCTATTCCATTGACTTTGTGACCGGACACCGACGCGATATAAGGGCATCGGACACTATCGCCGGTCACTCATCCGTTTTCGGTGCCACGGTGGCTTGACCTATCAGCACAATGCACCGAGCGAATAGAAGTTATTCGCGCACGAGTAGTTAGTTGTGTCGAAATAATAGTGCATTTAATTACTTCTGATTTATTTAATTGCTTGTGGGTGAACTAGTGGTGATTATTGACGGATTTTATAAGTACTTAATATGCTAAGCTATAGATGACGAAGATCAGGTGAGTACAAAACCTATACATAGGTACTAAATATGTTTTATATTTAGTACCTATGTATAGTGTGGTTAGTGATTTTATCGATTATACTATTTATCAGGTTGGCGGAAAAGTCTTTCACCAAGATATAAGACTTAATGAATTTATTGATAACTTTGTTATTTAAAATAATTATTCCAGTGTCATATTTTTTTATTATTATTATTTTACAAAAACTGACTACTATACTATATAACCTTGTGACACTAATCAATAATCTCCACCACTATTAATCACTCGCTCCCAGACTGCTGGCAAATCTTGAACACCATTTAAAGTACCACTTTCATTTAATTCATCAATAATGCTCTTTAGTTTAATATCTAACTCCTTTTTGCTATTCTATCGAGTACCCGACAATTTCCTCTTCACATGGCCAAAACAATTGAAATGACAAGGATTCATATCCGGGGAATATTGCGGCTGAATAATTTCAATCCATCCTTTATCTTCAATTAAATTCTGAACTATTTTTGATTTGTGCGGTCTGGCGTTGTAAAATTGTCATGTAAAATTATAAAAAGTGTCATGTAAAATTATAGGACTCGTTATATGATGTTCGTCTGCCCAAATAGGAATATTTTCTTCTAAAAATGACTTATATCGCTCTCCAGTCATAGTTGTATTTTCATCATAAGTTCTCCAAAAAGCAATGCCTCTGACATCCATAGGTACTATTAGTAGTATTTTTCGTTCATGTAGCTCTGCACGTGGTAAATGTTCAGCTGAAGTACCCGGTTCCACCCAACATCGTGACTGATGTCTTTGACGAGGAGTATAAAAATCGACCCAAGTTTCATCAAGGCATATGAATCTATTAAGTATATTTTTCTTACGCAGCTTCATAACGAAACTCCTTCTGATCCGTGTTCAGAGTGTGGGTGCCACACTGCACTTTTATTGACCAGACATAAATCCTCCGTGAGTACTCTATGTATAATGGAATGAGGAATGTTAAGTTGAGTGGAGAGATCACTGACACTGACCCTACGTGACTGACGAAGTGCTTCCTTGATTTTGTCCCTTGCTTCTAATCTAGTCGATGATAATGATCGAGGTGCTCGCGGCTCATCTTCAGCTGTGGTTCTTCCTTGTTTGTACATTTCAAGCCATCGCTGTACGGTTCTTTTATTTAAGGCGTTACGACCAACACACTTTACCAGTAAGTCGTGCGCAACTCCTCCAGAGTAGTTGAGTAAAGCACAAAACTTTAGAAATATACGTTGCTCCACTACATTAATAGACTTTTTTAAATCTTCCATTTTAAATCAATGCACGTCTTGACAATACAACACACCAAATTAAACTAACATGATTGTACAAGACAACACATGTATTAACTATTGCATACCATTGCGCAATACGTAAATATTGGAAATAAAAAATATGACACTGGAAGTGGGATAACCTAATAATTATATTACTCTGGCCCATCTAGTTAGCAGATTGTTGATGCCCTGCGCCCAGAATTCCGGAGGCTGTGCAGAAAATAAATTGTCCACAAATAAAGCTCTAGTGGTCGGAACAAGTGATAGTTGGATGGCGCGAGATCCGGTGAGTACGGTGGGTGGGCAAACGGGTGCCATCCAAGATCTACGATTTTTTGTCGAGTCTCCGAAGCGACATGAGGTCGCGCATTATCGGAGTAAGTGAAAATTTACACGTCTCGGTCGTTTTTCTCTTATTGCGTCAGCCAGTTTCTGAAGCTGTTCAGTACAAATGGAAGTCGTAATCGTCCTCCTCGCAGGGATAAGCTCGTAATAGAGTGGGCCCTTCGAATCCCACCAAACGGAGAGAAGATGCTTGCGTGAGTGACGGTTCGGCTTTGGCTGCGTTGGTGGCTCTGCGTCGTAAGGAAGCCAGACGGCGTGCCGTGTGTTGTTATCATAGAGAATCCAGGTCTCATCGCCGGTTACCAGATCTTCAAGAAACTCTTTCTGATGTGGCTGAAAAAGAAGCGATTCACAAATACTAACTCTGACTTGACGATGACTGTCAATTAGTTGATGTGGAATCCATCGTGTCATTACTTTACGATAGCCGAGTTTGTGTAAATGAGCCTCGACGGTCGAGTGATGACAGCCAAGAGTCTCTGCCAAATCACGCGTATTTATTTCTGGATTAGCCTTTAAACAGCGGAGTAATTCCTCATCGTCGAAGGTGAATGGTCGCCCAGATCGCTCGTGATCTTCAAGAGTTATATCTCCCGATGCAAAGCGAGCAAAACAGCGGCTTATATTCCATCGCGATACAACACCTTCACCGAACGCTTTGCATCACCAAAGCGTTCGGTGAAGGTGTTGTATATAGCGGTAGCCACACTCACCTCGTGTCCCTGACGCCACTCGTAAAAGATGATCGTTCGAAGTTGATGTTCACTAATCATTTTCACAAACTAACCAAATCCTCACTAGCGCGCCTTTATATACCCTTGATGTGATAGCTTCGAGAACCTTCTACAATATTCTTACGTCTCCCAGATCAATACTAAATATTCCGGAATAGGTAATCTATTAATTTAAAATTTCTTGTGCAATATTTTTCCGCCGACCTGATACATGATAAGAAATAATTAAGACATACAGCAGATCTTTATAACAGCCCCTTCGAAATCTAATAGATACAAGAAAGAAAGTTAAAAACGTGACTTAATGAAAAGAGTTGCTGCTAAAATTGCAAGGCTGAAAGGTTCTCCCTATCATTTAACTGTAGCTAAAAAAAATCTGGAAATAGAGGGTCGGGGGCTGAAATCTCCATGTACAGTCTCCTCCAAAAGTCCATAGGCATTCTCACAAAGTAATAGCTTGACGTTTAGTTTGACTTACGACCTTCTGTTTTCAAGAATAGTCACATGTGCCATCATTGTTGTCAACAAGTGATTGTACTTCATAATTTCAACTTAACAAGACAAGTCAAGATGGCCTAGCGGCTAAGCGCCTGCAGATACTTGCGTGGAATCAGTGAGCCGTAAGTTCGAATCCCACGCCAATTATAGCCTTTTTGTAAGTTTTTACTCGATTGGAAGAAATGGGACAGAAATATATTATTCTTTATCTTGTTCGCTTTGTTCACACATTTCGTAAAATTAAAAAGGTAGATAGTAAAAAACTAAATAAAGAATTTAGATTTCTGTGAGGTAGACGTGAGTTTAATGAATGAACTTGATTGGAATTAACGTTTTCGTTTGGTGGTAGTTGTTGGTTAGTGACGTGCGGTTTAATAGATAGCGGTATTGATTATTCTCAAAATGCAGGCAAATATTAATATTGAGGCGAGGGCGACGATTATTGGGCTGCATAAAAGTGGTCTTAATAGAACACAAATATCTAATGAAACCGGACTGAATGTGAGTATTATATTAACGAATTGTAACTTAAACTTTTAATTGAAATTTATACCTAAGATTATTTGGTGACAATGGATAATTCTTTTTATTGATTTTTAAGCCCAGCGTGAGGCGTAAAAGATAAATCATTAGTGTTTATTATTGGATTTATTAATGCAAAGTTTTAATATTTTAATATTATATTAAATAAATATTATTATATTATATTAAAATGAAGTCACTTTAGTATTTTGTTATAGCTGCCTAATATCACTTTTTTTTGTTTTAGGGGAATACTGTAAGTCTCTGGATCAAAGGATACGAGGAAGAGGGTAGCCTTGCTAGTCGGCAGCGAAGTGGAAGGCCGGCCGGCGCTTATTAGCGAGGCACAGCGACGACATATGTTGGGCGAGTATGAATTGTTGATCATGGATCCACACCTACGAGACACTTTGCCGAAATATTCGACACCTCATCGCAAACTGTTCGCCGTGCCCTCCACGCTGAAGGCTTGCATCACAGAAGACCAGCTATGAAGCCCTTGTTGACAGAAATGCATAAACAAGAAAGATTACGTTTCGCATGGGATTATTTAGATTTCGACTGGAATACTACCATATTTTCAGATGAAAAGACATTTAAATCCGGTCAAAATGGTAGGCTTCATTTATGGCGCAAGGATAACACTCGCTGGTGTGATAAAAACGTAATCCCTAATACAGAGTCAGGTCGAATTACGATTAACATGTGGGGGTAGACGACTGCAGCAGGGCCAGGAGAACTAGCTTTTATGTAGGGTCTATGCGCAAACGTCTACTTGACTGTATAGACAATAATGGAGGTTATACAAAATATTAATACCTAGGTAAATGTTCTGGTTTTTATAATTAGACGGTGTAACTAAATATTTAGTAATATTAACATATCCGTAATTATTTAATAACCTTAAATAATTGAGGTTTAGTTTCAATCTTCTTTTCGTCAAGAAAATGAAAAATTAAGCTATTACCTCAATACATTTATTGTGACGTTACATTAAAAAAACATGTTTATAAGTCTAAATCATATATTACTTTTCAATAAACTTGACTGAATACCGATACCTATAATAAGTGGGTATAACGATTATATTTGTGTTATTAGAACATCCTTTTTTGAATTGACTAAGTGGGTATACAACAAAAAATCGTATGAACGGTTACAAGAGAACTTCTTTTACCTAAGTAGGAATGTGACGTCACAATTCTTATCATCAAAATTGTTAATTTTATAAATAAATAAAACGAATAAACATTTTTGTTATCACCAAGCACGACTATTTTATTTTCACCTTCCAAAACCGAAAAAATAAATTTAAAATCACATAAATACTTAAATAATAATACAATAACTAATATTTGCTTCGTATAAAAATGATGTTAAGCATGAATACATTATAAATAAACATAAACCTAATAAGTTTTTACTTAACATTATTATGTTTTCAAAGAAACAAAAAGACAGCTAACAATTAATCAAGATTTGAACTCAGACCTCATTGATCGTGAACCTGTTGCTTAGCGCAATTAGCTAGCAGCACATATTAAATTTCTGCGAATTTTAGCACTGCTATAATAAGAATAGATGCGTATTGTAAATGCAACAGAAATATCATGCTATTTCGCGTATTGCGACGACAGTTCATAAGTGTGTGTTATCTGTAGAAAGTTGAGACATCACTCGCACACGCACTGACTGTATCGCGCTCGTACTGTTCACGGCAATGTGAGCTTTAGCGTGCTTAAGGACTTCTGAGCGCTCACTGTATGTGTAAATTTAAATGTTATGAGAAAGTGCCTAATGAAAAATGAATGCAAATATTTAATGAATTTTGGAAAAAAAAATGTACCAGTTGGGATCAAAGTCACCATTTTATAGTCTCTAACGTCACACAGTGGGCCGAAAATGAACTTTCATAGACATTTTCATTTAATTTTTTGAATGGCTGTTTTTTTGCATGGATGTGCTTCGGAAGACTAAGTATATGCTTATAAATATAAAATTTACGGAAAAAGATTGCAAACGGCTCACAAAGAATTTTTTTTTGAAAATGTTGTATGGAGTTGACATTAAAATCGACGATAACTCAGCTATCGCACGATTGCGCCTTATTTCCTCGTAGGTGTTTTTACTACCATTTATTTAGGATTTTTTGGCATACTACTTAACCCGGGCACTGGTGCGATTTATTTTTTAAAAATCCTTAAATATTTTTATTTTTATATTTTTATTTTTATACTATGTTTCGATCTTAGGTAAAGGTTAACGTAATATGAAGTACCTAAGTCACGTCTAGATCAATGACAGATAAATTGGGGACTAAAGTCTTGGTAGTTTTTTTATAATGGTTCATTGAATAATTTACTGTTCAATCTCTGTGATAGTAGGCCTGTGCCCCTTAATAATAAATTAGTTAGCATTGATAGCATTACGAGGACGACATGATCACGTTTGTATTTGTATACTAACATCTTATTTAAAATAAAGATTTAAATAAAGGCTGCTGACGAATAGAAAGACTCTAACCATAGAAATGCTAACAAAAACTATAAACTGTTTGAATATATCATTAAATAAAAGTATATCTTGAATATAAGATTTTATTATATTAAAATGCAAACAAAATATAAACAATTTGAATATATGTAACAATAAAATTATATCTTGAATATAACATTTAATGATCAATAAAAAAGTTAAAAAAAAAAGATCTAATGGAAATACTTATTATTATATATTATTATAAATTAAAAGATAATGAAAAAGAATTATATAAACTAAAATTATTTTAAAAAGAATTAAATAATGGATAAAGCACTTAATTATCTACTCCGAGTCATCATCACTACTGATAGAATCAGAATCTGACGATTCAGGATCCAAATTAGTGATATCGCAGAACTCTATTTGATTGTCTGGTTCTTGAATATTTAATAAATCCCATACTTCTTCAAACAAGGCTTTTTTCTTTTTTGCATCCATAGTAGGCCTTGTCGCTGAAATAAGTGGATCTGAATAAAGGAGAAGGAAATTGAAAATGTCCTCGTTCGAACATACTCTGCTCTTTTTGCGGGAATGGTGCTCTCTTAGTCTTCTGAAATCTTTATTGCGAGCTTCCGATGCCTCCTCAGAAAGACTCCCAATAGGTACGATTGCGTTATGAGCTATAATCTCTGCTCCATGTATTAATATCTTGTGCACAGTAACAGGCATATTATACCAACCATATATTGACACGAACCTCTCAGCAGTTTGCCATGTATACTCCTTGAACTTTTCTACCTTTATATGTTCACCTGATGTTATGGTCTGTAAAATTACAACAAACCTGCGGATAAGTTCTATATCCAGCCCCGTTATTTCAGCAGTTTTATCGGGGAATTCAAAAAACCTTCTGGCTGTGTTTCCGTCGTTGGTTGTTCCGTGTCCTTGTTTAACCACATCAATAAGCAGATTTAGATCCTCTTTAAACCGGTTTTGAATCATCTTCTGTCGTTGCTTCATCAATTCTTGGTCAGCATCTCTAGCAGCGCTCTTCTTGAAATCTAATCTGTATGCAATATGCAAGAGGCACTGCATCATATTTATGCGCGCATGAAGTGGAGAAAGTCCAAGTTCCATCATATTCTCTGATATTGGCTTGACTTTCACTTCTGTCAACTTATTCATCTCAGATGGCTTTGTTAAACAAAGATAGCATGTTGCTGAAGATTTCGCATCTGAAAGATATGTGCATATTTTACCATCAACCATAGTTAACATAAGCTTGTGGTCAATTGTATTGCTTTCGCAAACAGATGATCTTAGAAATTCTATTTCGTTCTTTATTCTTTTTTCTTCTTCCTTTACTACTGCTTCACTTTCTTTAACAAACGTAAACTGCACTGGACGACAAAATGCTGCCGAGCAGGGTTTCGGATTCTCCCATACTGTCGCTCCTTCACAAGTCATTTTCAATGGTGCCAATGAAGTCATAAATATACTGGAATCATCATGTGCGGAATCCATCTTTTGCTTGTATCTGCTCTGGCTTGATGCACCATCGAAACCCCACTTGCTGATCAACTGCAATTGTTTGTTTTGAATATTTTCAGGCAAAGTTTTTGAAATCCGTTTCGCTGTTAAATCTAAAATAGCTTGCAGTGTAATTCTGGCAGAAGAGTCAGTAACTGTTATATATTTTTTTGGTTCAGGTGGATAGCACTCTTGTTTTTCTTTCTGTATACGGTAATAGGAAGGGTACATATTCTTTAGACCTTCTCGGATGGCTGACTCTCTCAACGTCATATATTGCCACTTTGATAGGTGAAGTGATATTAATAAACCAAGTGCCTTCTGAGGTGTGAACGTAGTCAGTGGTTTTTTAATGAGGTCGTGAAACTTTTCAACAGTTTCTGGGTGCTTTAGCAAATGTTCTATCACGGAAGCAAAATTCTCTTGACCAGTTTGTTTCATTTTGGATATGGCTGCATGTAAAAGTTCACTGGATTCGCTGTTTATATATTCAGAACTCCGTCTGTTCTTCTGTTTAGATCCCAACTCTTCAAAAGGTATTTTAGAAATGTATTTTCTTTTCGTCATAGTGCCAACAGATGTTGATGGCTCGGAAATAGACGCACTAGCACCTTCTTCCTGTTCTGTCGATGATGCTTGAGGTTCTGGAACGTTTTCTTTAATACAGCTAGGCCAGTCAACTTCAGCTTCAAGCCAACTGCCATAATCTTGTCTAAAAAGTGCCATCTTTCGGTGGGCTGATTTCCAGATGTTTTATTTAGATAGATAGATATTTTATTTTATACAGTGTGTCCGGACATGGACTAGCGATATTCTAAATACTTAAATATAAGCTATTTTAAAGTACAATTACACTATAGGCTTAGGTCCAATATACTTCCCCGCTATGTGGCAGCCATTTTGTTTTTTTTGTTGAAGTATGCTCTATGCGAGTACAAAAAAAATCATATATCTCAAAGTTTTAGTCATACTGAGATAAAAATAGGCTTATTCGAAAGGCAATAATATTGTCTACCGTCTGCACTACAAAGCAATATGTTCACAATTCCATAACTTTTGAAAAAAAATGTGAAAGTCGAAAAAAAAAACAAAAAATTATGCAATTCAACCAATAATTGTTAATTACTACAAAAACAACCCCGAGAGCTTTTTTATTTTTTATACTAGATCGACAGTTTTTGAGCTAAGCTACAATACAACATAAAATTCACAACTGTATGTCTAATACTTTAAGAGTTATTGTTGTATGAACATAGCGTATGCGCAAGCACAAAAGGCCTTTGTCGGAACCCTAAACAGGAAATCATTAAAAAAACATAACATTCATATTGAATTTTATTTAATGTTTTTTCCAATATTAAATGAAGATTAAAATATCTAAAGCAGTTGCTCAAAGTGGCCACCTCCAGCTTGTAGACACACTACGGCTCTCTGTGCCACCTGGGTTGATGAGCGCCTAATTAAATCCAAATCGGATCTAATTTCTTCGGCGGCTGCCATAATTTTTGCGACGAGTTCTTCCCTGGTATTTGGAACTGTAGCGTATACTTTTTGTTTCATATGACCCCACAAAAAATAATCCAAGGGTGTCAAATCGGGTGAGCGAGGCGGCCACGCTACTACACCACCACGACCGATCCACGGCTGTAGATTATTATTTAAATATTCTCTCACTGCTCGAGAAAAATGCGCGGGTGCACCATCGAGCTGGAACCACATACGCCGACGGTATGATAGAGGTAGGTCCATGAGGCTGTCCGCAAACTGTGTCTGTAAGAATTCTAAAAATCTAGCGCCGTTTAATGTAGGTGGCAATTCCAATGGCCCTATCAGCCTATCGTTGATTATGCCGGCCCACACATTTACTGAGAATTCATGT